>PVIR01002738.1:0-98076 GCA_004026965.1 Petromus typicus
GAACCACTGAGCTAACTCCCCGGCCCTCCCAAGGTATGATTTTAAAATCTGGTGTTAGCTAGTTTTTTAGGTTTAGTATTTCTCTCACCAGTACAAATATCTAGAAAATTTCAATTACTTAAGTGTCAGTTGAAAACAGTTACTTTTGAGAGCAAGTACAATGTGAAAAACATTATCAAATGTAAATGTATAATCTCCTTTCCTATTGGTCACTTACCTCCGGTTAGTGATTTTCTTTGAATAAGGTGTAAGAAAGGTTTCCACGTGAAAGTGGTCAATGGGAGTGTTTCCTACCAAAATAGCTCACAATAAAATTATCAAAGGGTCTCATCTATAGCTTTAGACAGGAGTCTGAAGGGCCAAAGAGATGCGTCTTTAAAGGTTTATAAAAGCTCTTAGCAGAAGGAAAGACATTTTAAATGAATAAAATATTACTTACAATATTTTCTTCTGGTCTGTCATTCTCCTAATTTACCAAACGGTGTTCATTTATTAACATACATTTTTACATAAACAATGCGTGGAACAAAAATAACTGTTTGCCCATCATAAAAGTAAAAATCACTTGGCAAAACTCTGAAGCACAAAGTAATTTCAAAAGAAGGTGGCTACTGACTGGTGGCGCACACCTGTAATCTTACTACCACTCAGGAGGCTGAGGCAGGAGGATATGACTTCGAGGCCAGCCTGTACCACAAACAGAGACCCTGTTTCCAACAAACAAAACAAGAAAGTGGCTGATTCTTAAAATAAAATTGTAGTCATTGCAAAACAAGCACATTACATCAGTCTTTCTAACACAGTGATCTGTGTATATATATATATATATATATATATATATATATATATATATATATATATATATATATATATATATGACATGCCAAGAACTTGAAAACCCTTAAAAGCTTTCAAACTCAAGCATCAGGACAAAAGGCACTTTGCTGTATTTGAAACCTGAAAATCAATTTTCCTGTATTTAGCTCTATAAGGAAACAACCCTGTTATGTGGACAATTTGAAGCAATAGGTTTAAATTGAGAATTGGTAGGTGATAGAAGACTTTTACCAGCCACTAACCATATTTTTAAAATCCCTATCAATGAAAGACGCAGATTCCAATGTTTTCCCCAGTAGAGTTACTGAGGTAAATGGAAAATATCTCATTAATTTTGTGAGCCCCTCATGAAGCAAGAAAATGACATTCTCCTCTAACAGCTGGAAAGACTGAAAAATTGTTGGGTATAGCTGTGTTCAATCTCAAAAGAAAAACAAACACATTCTGAAGTACTCTAAGATGTGTGAATGGTTCGTGCACAATCCTTCTCTCTTATTTTTAAGGAATCAATATCTACTTCTTAAAGCATAAGGCTGGTTAAACCCTAGGATCTTCACCCTGTACCTTTTGGCAGAGCAAATTATTGCCTCCTGGCCTGGCAGTGTAGTCACCCTTTTAATTTACTTTTAAATAGCTTTTTCTTAATCTGTACAATCTGACATCTGGCTAATAAAGTATCTTCAGCAAACTTATTTGTGTCTCATTCTGTAGATTTTTGTAAGTGTAAAAATTAGTATGTAATAAATCTTTGTAAAATACATTGGCAAAATGAATTGGGAAGTTAAAAAAAAATTGGTTTGTAGTTCCTTAAAAATGAATTTGCCATTTCACACAGAAGTTGAAATCACTCTACCATTTGGAGTTTTTTTAATTCATTTGTTTTTACAAAAAGAACATTGTTTTATTTGGATGAAAATGCCCTAAAGTTACTTCCAGTGTTGCTACCTGATTGATTTTTCTAGGTTAAAGGAATGCAAAGTTAAGTGTCTATGCATATTCTTTTTTTTTTAACTTTTTTTTCCACTTTAACAAAGCATTATTCATTTTTAATGGGCAGGGAAAATCCAAAATCGAATCAAGGAAATTCGACATTAGTTTGATATTACTAACATCGGGCTTTGTGTAAGAACTGTGACATCATGACAGTGAAGTATTCATTTTGGAGCTTTAACAGAGAAAGCTTTCCCTTGGCATGTCCAATAGAAACACAATATGTAAATTAACCTATATTATCTGTATGCTGATTGGCTTAAATTCCTCCGAATGTCACAATCTCACCACCCAGCAAGGAGGTATTTTACTGCTGTCTCAAGCTTAAATTATAACTGTAAAGAAGATTTTTGTTTTTTCTGTTTCATTAATAGATTATTATAAAGCAATAAGATTGCAGGAAAAGAAGCACGGTATATTGGAAATTAATGACAGCATGTCTGCTCGCTTTGGGGGGGGGTGGGGAGTGGGTAATGGTTGTTGAACATCTCGTACCACCTTCACAGACAAAACTCTTCGGAGACGGTAAAACGAGAAAATATGATTCTAGAGACATCTCTAAGCACCCAGGTGTGAGGCTATGTGGTGTTTACGATATCATCGGACCTTTTGGACTGGTGTAAGTTTTCTGTATCCGTTCTTCTATTCCTGGTATAATTTTTCCCCCATCTGTAATAACAAAGCGTAGAGGAAAGGAAACTCATACACACAACTGCTTTGACATCACCAATCTACCGGTCAGCCCACCTCGGAAGAAGGAAAGAAGCAAGGCTGTTGCTTGGTGAGGTAGCATGCGAGGGACGGCCACTGAAATTTTGTACCTGTTTCTTTAGTCACATCCGTTAGGGTAGCATGAATGTAAACCGCGCTTCCAGTGGTCCTCTCAACTTACCTTCGCTCTTCCTAGACGCAGATTTGCGTGCTTTCGACAACGGGTGGTGACTAACAAAGGCAGGGCTGCCCTAAGCTGCTTCCTTCGTCCCCACTGACAAGATTTGTTTTCCCTTTTCTCTCCCCTTCCCCCAGCTAACCTGCAAATTCAAAGGTCAGCAAGGGAAATCATGACAGCAGGATTGTGAGCGCGGCTCGCACGCCCTGGACCGTCCTAAAGAGAAAGGAAGCCGGTTCCGGGAAGACGAGGTTCCGGGAAGCCGGGGCGGGGCGGGCGATCGCGGCTCGGTGGCGGCTCCGAGCGCGGCCCCAGGCGAGAGGATGGGCCTGAGGTCCTGAACCAGCCTTTCCGAGCCGCGTTTCCAATGCGGGGGGGAAAAGTTCAAAAGCGGCCACAGGGGACGAAAGCCCGATCGGGCCCGCGGAACCGGCCGGGGCGTCCCGCGGCCCCCGGCCCCGGAGACGGGCAGGGCTCCCGCGGGCTCCGGGCGGCGAAGCAGCCCCTGCCGCCGCCCTCGCCGCGCCGCCGCCGCCGCCGCTGCCCCTGCGTTACTGGGGGAGACTGTGCCGCTGCGACAGGGGAGGACGCGGCTGGGCTCAAGGAGCCTCCAGCGCGCAGGCGCCGCCGAGCCCTGCCTGGATGCTCGGTCCGGGCACTCAGGAAAAAAATCAGCAATTTATAGAAAGAAGAAGCTATAGTCTGTCGGGATATCCAACGCCAACAGGTAGGAGAATATACTCCCGGTGAAGTGGGGGCAGGGGGCTTGCTGGTGTGGGCGAAGCTGCAGGTTCTCCGGGGGAGAGCCCTCCCTGAGACGGTGGGGATTTTTGACAATAAACTGCATAATGGAAGTACATTCAGACAATGCATCTTCAGTGAGTCTCACTGAGAGCTCCGTTTCTGGAAAACCGTGCAAGACGGAGGAACCTGAGCCCGCGGTTCGTCGGGAGCCCTTCCCTTGCAGCACAGAAGCAATCTCTCGCCCCATCTTCGCGTATGTAATGCATGGCTCTCCCCCTCCCCCTCCCCCACTCCCTGTCTACATCCAGGGGTGGCAGATTTCAGGTTTCGTAATGTTGCATGATGCGATCGGTATTTACCCGGGGATGTACCGGTAGGGAAATTAAAATCATCGAACGCAGTTTTGCCTGGGCTGCCATCAGCATATTCCCGGCAAGTGAGAAGTGGCTGAGGAAACCCGCTCGGTGGTGATTAGAGAAGGAGCCCATTCCCCCGTGTGGCTGCCCGGCACCAAGAGACAATGTAGATTTCCTTTTCACATGAAGCCACTTGCGACTTGCGACAAAGCTTACCAGTGTATAAATGAGAAAGGCTGAATTGCCCACGAAATACAGGTTCATATCACATTCATTACAATCCGGGCAGCCCACGGTTTACAAATGGAAGTACATTATTCCTCTGGGTGTGTTTCCCTGACCAATATTTACATTAACCATTTCTAATCAGCATGTGGGTTTAAAATAGGCAAGATTTGCCAAAAATAGGAGGGGGGGGAGGTGAGGTTGGGAGGGAAAGACAAAAGATTAAATCGCATCAAATCTTGGGACAAGTTCCTATTCATTTAGAAGTCTAATGTTGAGATTATGTTTCAAGATGAATCAACAAATACTCTTGTGCAGCATGGCAGTGGCGCTGGAGTTAAAAGGCATAGATTTTGCAGGGGTTCTTTGGATCCGTTTGAACAGAGAAGCTGCCTGTAAAACACTGACAATATTAACAGACCTCACATCAATGTAGGGAGGCTTCTCTCTGCTGTCAGGAGTCGTGTAGATTCCTTTGCAATACTAGTGATTAATACTTGGGCTGGCATAGCTTACAACAGGGGAACATTTTATTTGTTCTCTTCTAAAGGTACACAATCAAATGTATGTTCTCTAGCAGGGGGACATTTTTTTTTTAAATTCATCTAGCTTAGAAGACTAAGTAAGACAGTTCTCTAGCAAAAATACTAAAACAAAGACTCATGCTCAAAATTAAAACTTTGTTTTCCCCTAAATGAACAGCTTTAGGTTAGCACTGACATCATTGCCTGTTAACTTAAGGACTGATAGCTCATTTTTTTTTCCAGATATTTGGATGGCAAATCAAATGGAAGCAAAGAGGAAGCATGACTGCAGATCGGATTGGTTCTCTCTATGGATTACATTTGCAGTAAAATGTATGGATCTATCTTTTCCTTGTTCTTATATCTAGATCATGAGACTTGACTGAGGCTGTACCCTTATCCTCCATCCATCTATGGCGAACTATAGCCATGCAGCTGACAACATTTTGCAAAACCTCTCGCCTCTAACAGCCTTTCTGAAACTGACTTCCTTGGGTTTCATAATAGGAGTCAGCGTGGTGGGCAACCTTCTGATCTCCATTTTGCTAGTGAAAGATAAGACCTTGCATAGAGCACCTTACTACTTCCTGCTGGATCTTTGCTGTTCAGATATCCTCAGATCTGCAATTTGTTTCCCATTTGTATTCAACTCTGTCAAAAATGGCTCTACTTGGACTTATGGGACTCTGACTTGCAAAGTGATTGCGTTTCTGGGGGTTTTGTCCTGTTTCCACACTGCTTTCATGCTCTTCTGCATCAGTGTCACAAGATACTTAGCTATCGCCCATCACCGCTTCTATACAAAGAGACTGACCTTTTGGACGTGTCTGGCTGTGATCTGCATGGTGTGGACTCTGTCTGTGGCCATGGCTTTCCCCCCGGTTTTAGATGTGGGCACTTACTCGTTCATTAGGGAAGAAGATCAGTGCACCTTCCAGCACCGCTCCTTCAGGGCTAACGATTCCTTAGGATTTATGCTGCTCCTTGCTCTCATCCTCCTAGCCACACAGCTTGTCTACCTCAAGCTGATATTTTTTGTCCATGATCGAAGGAAAATGAAGCCAGTCCAGTTTGTAGCAGCAGTCAGCCAGAACTGGACTTTCCATGGCCCTGGAGCCAGTGGCCAGGCAGCTGCCAATTGGCTAGCAGGATTTGGAAGGGGTCCTACGCCACCCACCCTGCTGGGCATCAGGCAAAATGCAAACACCACAGGCAGAAGAAGGCTGTTGGTCTTAGACGAGTTCAAAATGGAGAAAAGAATCAGCAGAATGTTCTATATAATGACTTTCCTCTTCCTAACCTTGTGGGGCCCCTACCTGGTGGCCTGTTATTGGAGAGTTTTTGCAAGAGGGCCTGTAGTACCAGGGGGATTTCTAACGGCTGCTGTCTGGATGAGTTTTGCCCAAGCAGGAATCAATCCTTTTGTCTGCATTTTCTCCAACAGGGAGCTGAGGCGCTGTTTCAGCACAACCCTTCTTTACTGCAGAAAATCCAGGTTACCAAGGGAACCTTACTGTGTTATATGAGGGAGCGTCTGTAAATCTTTAGCCTTGTGAAACACTAACCTTCTCTGCTAAGCATTTGTGGCCTGTAGCCATATTTTGAGAAGAAATTCAAGAATGGGATCAGCAGTTCTAAGGATTTGGGCAACATTCTGCAGCCTTTGCAATAGTTCACCTATAATCCTGTTTTAAATCTCAGAGTGATCCTGCTGACTGCCGGTGAAGGTTTGTAATTAAGAAAGGACTGAACCACTGCCCTAAGTTTCCTTCTGTGGTTGAAAACTAGATAATGAGAGTAGCGGGTGCTAAGTATCAGTGCTAATGCTGTGTATATCACTACTTATGAAAAAAAATCAAAAAAACCCAATTAGCATTGGACATCTTAATAAATTAAGTTGACATGAGGTTAATGTGTTGATAAAAACTAATTTTAGAAGTTTGAAGACTTTAAAAACATTTCATACTATTTTTGTTTTGCAAAGACTAAACTATTTGGGGACTTAAAGTACTGTAATCCACGAAAGACGTGCCATGAATTATTGGAATATCACTTTAAAAATCGCCTTGTAAGTTTGGGGGAGCATTCCAAAGCAGAATATTGGTTCCAATTAGAGTTTACTTTTTTGTATTAATACATTGCTGTTTCTAAATACCACTTTTCCTTAACTACCAGTGAAATTGCTAGCATTGAATTGTATTCTGTGGTTTTTGTTGATTTAGTATAAAGGTTTTCCAATTCATTTATATTTTACAAATGCTAGATATTGGTCTGGGAGGCAACATTAATGGTACCAGCTGGTCATGAATGAGCAGTTCTAATAATACAGAATAAACACATGTTGCCTTAAAGGGTTATCTAGTATCCTTCATCTTATTTAGCATTGGAGCAAATAGTCAAGGGGCATCAAATCAATCACAGTCATTCATCTGAAAGTGCATGGAATATCATTTAGTACTCTTTTTCCTTTTTCCTCACATGGCTTGAAAATTAAGGTGCACATCACCGGAATAAGGAGATTTTCTTCTGAGGTGTGCTACCTATTCTGGTGTGTTCTGAGATGCTGGCAGTTGAAGGATGTTTATATTCTAAGTCAGCTGTCAAGAGGAGACCACAGCCTTAGTCTGACATTCTGCACAATTTGTGAAGCATTTATTCTATGAAAGGCACAGTCTTGTTTATATTTTCTGCACATTCAGTGTATTGGTCGTTCAAATTATTTGAGTTTTAACTTGTGAAAGCTTCTAATATGATTTCAGGTATTTTAGAAATACATTAGATTCTGTGAGTCTCATTCTTTAAGATACAGATGTGTGAACTTCAATATAAAGTTGCATTTGCCAAAATTTTTTCGTGTAGCCTGTTAATTTTCTTGGAATAAATTTTACATTTTTGGCATATAATAATCATTTTTTAAAGTCTGGGAGACAACCACAAATGAGGAAAACCTGTTTCATCATGATGGGGTTTTGATTTTTTTTATATATATATTTATAGTTACTGTGTTTTGGAATTGGAAATGTATAAATGAAAATGAGCTGATAAACTGACATAATATTATCTAAAAAAGTATTACTGGTAGTTTTTCATAATCATCCTTTTATTTGTTCTTACAGGCAAGTAGTATTTAAAAATGTATACTTACTTAATAGATTGGTTCTAAACTTTAATATAGTCATCACACTTTTATTTGTGTGCAACCAAAAGTTGTGATTCTAAATATATAATTCACAAGACAAATGTTTTACCATAACATGAAAAAGTGAGAAGAAGTTAGTTTTTATTTGATTTTCATTGTTTTATTCATGGGGCATTTGTATTTGAAAAACAAATGTAGGACTCTAGTTGAACAGAATTTATTATTGCTATATTACTTCTGTAGACAGTATCAATTTAAATAAGAACAAGATAACTGAAATGTTTCAATGACACTTGAAATTATTCCATTTTGCTCTTATAAGGACATCTCAGGCCATGATTTAGGGAACACTCTGGGCTCTTTTTTATTCCACCAAAGCTGACTGGACTTGAGACAAAGTTTAATGTGTAACAGTGAGTTTGATTTAGCAAGAAAGGCTCATCAATGGCACTAAAATCACTATCTAAACCACAATAACAAAGGTATTATTAAGAGATGTTTTAATAAAATTATGTTCCCAACAAATAATTCAGATGAAAGTTATAATTACAGTGATTATCTTTCTGGATAATTTTGCTTAGAGGTAAAAAATCACCAGAGTTTTATAAGAAATTAGCAATAATTTGAAGCAAAAGAGAAACAGATTTTACCAACGCTCATTTCCATTTATAGGAAAGAAAATTGAAGTATAGATTAAGAGTAGGAGACCAAGGAATCGAGAAAAGAGTCAAGCGAGGCTGTGTGTCTCCCCTAGTTATTTGGAGTAACAGATTCAGAATCAGTTTGAGTTAAGTGACTAATCCCAGTGACCACTCAATACAGCTGAAATGTAGCAGCTTTTATGGGAGCCTACTCTTAACTAACGTAGCATTTGCAGGTGAAGGGGGAAGCAGTAGATTGCATACATTCTTTTAACCCACACTATTTATAAGTTAATGAGTAATAGTAGTAATTATACAACATAAAAGTCTAGTCTAGCACCTTAATGACCAAACCACATTGTCTATTTTGATATCCATTCTAACATTCAATATTTAAAAACAGTTGGCAACTAATTCAATTTGAAAATATTATTGCTCTTCAACCCATAAAAAATACTGGGGAATCAAACTTCCTTGCGAGAAAGATCAATACCAGTAATAGCATGTCCCTATTGGACTAATTACACATTGGAGCGTAACTGTCTTGAATTGTTTCCCATCATAATGGAGACGTGTTTCCATAGATGCATCTATACCATCTCATCTGGTCCTTTTTGTGCAAAATGTACTTATTTTTAAGAGAGTGGGCAGCAGCAAGGCATTTGCTGTGAACATTAAATCTCATGCAGATATTAACCAAGTCAGAAGAAGATGCATAAATTGCCCAGTTTTCCACCCAAGGCCCACTTAAATAAAACAAAATTAATGATCATGGTTACATAAAGAATACTGTTTGAAGATAGGATCATCTATTAATTGAATTATCCTCTTTAGGTTCTACATGATTGAATGTCAACACTAGCGTTTTCCCCATAAATTTTAACTGATTTGTCATTGTTGACACGTGGAAATGGCCACTTACCCATTTACCACTCCTCCCATGAGTGCTCACTGAATTATGTATTTCATTTATTCATTTGAAAATACCTGCTGGGCCCTGGGCTTGGTACTATGAGCAAACTGAAAGTTACCGTATCAGATGTTGAGTCCACTCCACATCAGTCAACTGAGAGGTAACAGAATGAGTCATGAGCAGTAAACTAGCAAAAATCCCTAAGAGGGAATAGGTATTAATGGCCACAGATTAGATGCTTTCCAGTGCCTTATCTTTGTTTTGCCCAGCGTTCATTGAGATGTCTTACATATCGTAATCCCTCAGTTCAAGGGAACCCCCACTCTACTGTAAGTATCAGGACCGTTTCTCCCACACTTACATGAATCACCATGCTGTGCTTTGGAACCAATTCCTATGTTGTTAATTCTATATATAAAATCACAGCAAAAATCTAAATGCCAATTTCACCACCCTGTGTCCTGCCACTTCCACAAGAGAGATTTTCAGTTCCTTCAGGAAAAATGAGATGAGTGTTTCCTGCTGTACTTGTACTTTACCCCAGACTAGCATGAGCTGACCTGTGTAAAATGCAGTCCAAAAAGGGCTTGACTGTATTCATTTTAGGACTCCAAGTGTCCTTCTGCAGGTGTCCAACAATAGTGGGAATAATATGTGAAACTGGGCATTTATTTTTACTTACTGAACAATTTTTACTTACTGGAATCCCCTCAAAATTTTTTATCTCTCCTTACTGAGGACATAACAAATCCCCAGTCCAATAAAAGTTGGTTTGACCCTTAAAAATTACCTCATTTGAAAACACAACAAAACATAATCATACAGACCTAACTTTTTAGCTGAGCCATGTAATAATGAGCTGTGTTGCTACTGGAATTACTGCAGGACAGAAACAAACTCCTCACTTCTGTGCTTCCCATGTGAAGTCCAGACTGTGCATTATTCTACACACACACATGCACCAAAAATCTCAGCTTACCAACTCCATATTGAAAAGGAGCTAAGATGATAAATGCTCGTGTTTCAAATACTAGTTAAAGACATTAATCAAGACAGATGGTTACCAGAGTTGTGGATTATTTATGGTTCCCCAATCTTGTTTGTTTTTCTATGCAAAATAACATTACTTTCATGTCTGTTAATATTCTCTTATAAATGTTTTCAATGACAATTGAAGATAACTTTTGTTTGTTGCTGAAATCTTTCTGTTCTTATTCTCAACTTTGGGCATGACAGTATTCTGTGGCATTCCCATCCCCTCGGAAGCTTTATTTATATCACATTAAAAAAATAGAATTGTTGAATGTTGGGGAACAAATTCATACTAATCTGTATAGTGGTTAAAAAGAAGCTATTGTTTATACATTGCTGGAGTCTTTTTTCAGTAGTCAAAAGAGTCAAATCAGTTAGAGGCATATGGGAAATTGGAACAATGTAGGGAAGATTGGAGGCAGGCGGTGAATAACTCTCAGCCTCATGCTGCAGTGTAGCAGGCTCTGGACAATATAATAAGACCAAAAGCTTCAACTTCATAAAATTATTACATAAATGTGGTGGGTTTTAAAACAGGAAAGGAATTTTATTTTTTTGTCAAAAGGATAATGCTCAAGCCCCTGGCATAAAAGGCTTTTAAAGTCAATTTTTCTTTCACTGTAACTAAAGAGCTAATGCAAGGACTTAAACCTAAAATGCCCCCAGAAAAAAGTTAGAGTATGTGTTTCTTTCTGTATCTTGGTAGAGAAAAGTCCATCAAAAGCTGCAGGTGTCTGAGGGTTGGAGCTCTTCACACCTTACTCTCAACCGGCTCCCAGCTCTTTCTGCACTGAAGGACATCTTCAGAAAGACAGGGCTCAGGGTTGGCCTTAAAGGCAGACACAGCTTTTTTTCCTTCATCTGAATTTAGCAAATAAATTCCTAACATGTACATTAAAACAGATACTGTAATGTATGTCTTAGTTTATTTTAATAGATAATAAAATATTACACCATTTAACATAGGAGGATATTCAAGATCATGGGGCCAGGCAGCAAATCACTTATTATAGTACATGGAATGTGATTATAGTATTAAAAATGTAAACATTGAATGGACATTTGAGCCTGAGCTAGTTAATTAATTGCTAATTTTCATCACTTTAAGAAGGAAAAACTTACTAAATAGATGGAAGAAGAGTGTGTTCTTCTCTCCTCCCTCCAAAGCAACAGAGTAAATTCACTTCTTCCAGTGTGAAAGCAATTTTTGGTTAGCAAAAATTGGCTAGAGTAAAAATTTGGTCAGAGCAGGCACTTTTATTTGAGTATAGTTTAACTCATCACTTAGTTTGTACGTGTTGCATATAGACTCTAGAAAGTTAATTTTTCTATGTTTCATCAATAACAAAGGAAAAACAGAAGTGTGAACCAGTGATGACAGAGTTTTTTGAACTTATGGTGATTACAAATTGCTGTCACACACATGCCACAGACTCACCCCCACTTGCGTATTTCTCTCTTCTAGGGTGACTGAGTTTATCCTCACGGAGTCCTTAGCAAGTCTAGCATCTTAAAAAAGAGAAAGAAAAAGAAAACTTCCCTCTTTACTGTAACAAAGTTCATATGGGGCAGTAGAGACACACACTCATTATGAGACAATGTGGTAAGTGCTGTGAGGGAGCCATGTGAGGTAAGCGCGAAGGGAACTCAGACAAGCAATTAACTGTGTGAAGAGGGGAGAAGAAAGGTGAGATAGGAAATGTGGCAACTGAACGAAGCCTTGCAGGAACACTTGAATGTTTTGTAACTGACAAAGTTGTGGAAATCATTTTGGGTAGAAAGAATCACAAGACTAGTACAAAACAAAACCATTTGAATGTCCCCACGTGTTCCATGTACGGCTGTGCTAATAAGACAATGGATATGATGGGATGTTGGAATGCGACCAGAGGAAGAGGGGAGCCAGCTAGACCCAGTGTTAAAGATTACAGGATGTGGAGGTCTAAGTCCTTACTATCTTGTCTCCATTTTCTCCCTGGCCTCAAACAACACAATATAACTTTGTGAAATTCAATTTGCCTATCTATAATTGGTAAATAAAAAGTGGCAACAATTAAAGATTTGCTTTGGAGATTAAAAGAGATACTAAATAACTATGAAGTACTTACTGTGTACCAAACACTATTCTGCACTGTGGGGCAGTTTCATGTATTAACTCATTTTATTATCACAAACAGGTGCTATTATTATCTATATGAATTTAAAAGCTGAAACTGAGAGGTAACTTGCACAAGTTAGTATTATACAAAGCATAGACATAAAGCACTTACTATAATACCCTGCCCAGAGGAGGCACTCATAAATGTTGGCTATTGTTGTTATTGCTCCTGCTGCTGCTGTTAAATAGAACAAAATAATTGAAGAAGGTTAGAAGCTAAAGAGAATAAAAGGGACACAGCACAAAGAGAACTCCGGGCCTTTCAAATTCATCTCCACCTTGCTGTCTGACCTCTGCCCTTCTTACCCACTGAAAATCTGAAGGAACCAAAGAACAGTAGTAGGTTACTAATATCCTCACTGCTTTCATGTGGGATCCTGCTACTGAAGGAAGAGAAGAACCCATCCAATTTTTCAAATGATTTTTTGGAAGGACATTGCTCAGAGTTTAAAAGTGGGTTACACAACTCACACCAGGTGGACAGTTTTACCTCGATGTGCTCTTATTCTTTAGTACTACATCAGGGTTGTCACATTTTATAAAGGGGAGAGATGAACCAGATGACTTTTGCAAGATGCGTAAGAACTTCTCACAGTCTGTGCAGTCTCCCTTTAAAGTTCCACCTTCCAGGGGCACCACTCCCAGTGAGTGCACCAGCTAATTGCACTTTGTACAGTACTCTGGCTTCTCTCCATAGCCTTTCGTGACACTAGTGTTTAGATCTGTCCATAGTAAATGGATGTGTCATGCCAATTATGAGAATTAACCCGTAAGTACTGTTTATTTCATACCACTTCATCCACATAGCACACTTTTCCAGTGAATGACTGATTGACGTGTTTACCCACATGACTGCCCCTTCACTGAATTTTGGAGCTGTTGTTTAGCCCTTGCTTTCATGTACCATTCTTTGTACTGGACTTCTTACCTCACTAGTTTCTGTATCCTGGCTAGTCCATCTTCTAATGATAGCTGCTCTCTCCTCCTGGCTCCAGCAAGGTAGGGCCTGTTGTCTCCGGAAACACTGTTTCTAGTTAATTACCTTGTACTGTGGGGGCAAAGGATGCTAAGCCGGGTATCAGAGTCTTGTTTGCTGATCAGCTCTAGGCCATGGTCTATTCACTTGACCTTTAGTTTGTTCTCTGTATAATGAAATTCCTCCGGCTTGGAAAAATCTATACTCTGTTTATTTGGGTCATAGATGTTTCCAGGACATTAATGACATGTTTTTTCCTAACCAGCACAGCTTCCGAGAAAGGATAGTGCTTCACAGAGAGTCACTACCTATGCACAATCTTAAAGCTAACTAGGTTCCTGTCTAAGCACTTGTGGCCCAAGCTGATTCCAGCTTGCTGGTTGTGACCCTGGAGAATATCTATATATAGCACATGAAAATACTCTTTTTCTGGGTTTTTGCTTTATTCATGGGCTAACTTCGTAATAGCACTTTTAATTTTAATCAGGCAGACGTGATGCTCTGCTTCCATTGCAAATGACCAAATTATGGATATTTGTGCTCTGTTATTCCTTTTTTATGTTCTTTCCTCAATTATAAATAATTCATAGATTTCCTTTAGAAGGAACCAAATCTGATTCAAGTTTTTAGATCAAATGTATAAAAAATAAAAATATAAGATGTTTTAGTACCTCTACAGTTGGTGATTTCAGAATGATCCACTTTTGAACAGACACTTAATAAGAACCTACTCTATTTAATTTACAGAGTGTTTGATATATCCTTCAATCAAATCTGATATTGGCTTAGATTTTAGTCCTTAAGATTTGTAAAATGGACATAGCCTACTTTTTGTAGTTGTTTTCACTGTGCTTTGCATGCAAGAAAAAGACATTGGCTTTAAATGCAAATCAATGCAAAACTGTTTTCTTACTATTTTTAATCATATTCAAGGCTTAGATTTAAATGGCTAGAATTAATGGTGCATTTTTAATTTATATCTTATTTATAGCAATAAAATGGCTTGCTTATTATAAACACCTCCTTTTACATACTGAGTCATGTGAGCTGTTGACTTTTAAGGGAATGAATCAAGTAAGATATTATTCTTATCATGATAGTAACTTTTTAGCTACCTATGAAGAATTTGGTAGGAAGCATGGGAAAACATTCATGCATCCTGGAATTCATAAGTCATGAAGACAAATTTTCTAGTTCTACATGGTCTTGATATACCTGCAGTGCATTGAAAATTCTGTACAATGGTTGCATCAGTGCCTCTAGATATGATGCTGCTCAGCTCCCCGATGCAGAAAGAACCTGTGTTCCTTGCTGTGGTGCTATTATTTGTTATGCCTGGAAGGTCTTGAGCATTTTCTGCAGTGCCTGAGTTCCAGTACTTTGTATTTCCATCATGAGCATGGAAAACTGTCATTTTTGGGAAGAAAAAGATGTTTTCTACTGTATTGAGTCCTGCAAAGGAAAATTTGTTCTTTGTTACAATTTTAAGATCAATTTAAATCTTGTGCACATTACAAAATACATTCTTATAAATATTCTACCAAAAACTACTCTATTTTCAGCCAACTAAAACTATATTCTCAGTGAATAAGTATGATTAAGTATAGCAAGTTCATCATAAAGAATGAGAGGGAACATGCAGGAAACAGGAGATTGAACTTACTGTCTTTGATACTTCTCTATGGCAGAAAGCAGAAAAATATGCTTAAATAAATTTCCCTGTTAGCAGGAAGAATTAGAATGTGGCATGTAAGTAATCATAAAGAGAAGCTACATAAGAAATAAGAAACAATGGGGGTTGTCTTAGTAAAAGGGACCAGTGACACTATAAAAAGAAAAACAAAAAACCCCAAACAATTATGAACAGGAAAGTATCAGGAGGAAAAAATTGGACAGATTTTTAAGTAGCTTAAAATGTGACATGGCAATTTTAATAACCTTTAGTGTCTATTTGTACATGAGATCAAATTCAGAATGCATTAAGACCTATGATATAACTGTTTTCATATATGCAGATTCTTCTCTCATTCTTTCCTATATTTCACTCTGCACACACACATGCACACATGCATGCACACACATGAACACACACCCATGTGCACACACACACACACACACACTTAATAGCATACTGGCACACATTTCTCCCTAAAAGGAGAACCTAGGCAAGTTTCACTTTTGATCACTTTGACCCACATAGATTTTCAGTTCTCCACATGCCTAGATTATAGGCAACCTGTTTGTGATTTTACATTATATAATGTTTTTTGATTGATTCAGCTTCTTTTTTATTTATATATGAAATCTGAATTCCTTCCCAGAGGATAAAAGACTGTAAGCTTATGGACTTTGCCTTCTGCTTATTTTCTATTTAACAAAGTTCCAAATCATAATAGTAGGCAATAAAAAGTGCTGAAAAAGCAGAAATATTATTTACATACAAGAATGGAAAGAAAAAATACTAAGTTTGAAATATTTTCCACCTGTTGCCTTCTTTTACCAGCAATGTCTTTGGCCTAATTGATATGTTAATTCAGATATTATTTCCAAAGTAGATAGAACTGGGATGGGACAAATATAAGAGGTAGGAGAGAAAGGAAAAAAAAAATCTATGATGAAAATTTGAGTAATTATGCCCTCTTCTGTTTAAATAAATATGCTAATCTTTTGATGGAAAATGGACTTGAAGGTTTTATTTAATGGTGAAGAATTTAGAATTATTCAACATTTTCTTTTTTGGGGGGTTTAATTGAAATCTTTATTGGTACATTACATATATACATCATGATTGCATTCAACAATGAGAAATTTGTACCAGTATATGACACAACTTCATTCTCATTTTTTCCCATAACCCTAGAATTATTCAACTTTTTCACTTGGACATATGGCTGATATAATCAGAAAGACTATCCAACAGTTTATAATAAGTGCAATTTTTGTACAAACATGCTAAACAATATTGAAGCAGGATGTTCAACTTTTTAAAGACAAGTTTCTATTGTATTACATTCTTCACATTGGCCAGTATTCACAAATAGGCAGATCCTTGTATTAATCAAGAATTTCTCTCAATCTGTCCTCAATATAGACCTGTGTTAAAATCTAACAGATTATTCATCACATTAAAAATATTTATTTTGAAGTCAGATAAACTGTAGTAGAAGTCTTTAGGGCACACATTAGCTGAATTTAAAGAATGAGGTGAAGAGTTATGCTTATCAAGTCTAAGTGATTGTCTTAATATCAGTATATTTTATATAACAATTAAAATGTAAACTTTAGTCTAAGTAGCCAATTTTTATCAGTTTGTTTGAATGAAGCAGTTGAAAAATTCCTTCAAAATATCATGATTTTTCTATATCCCATCTTTTGTATGTCAAGAATACCAGCTGATTGAAATTTAATGTATTTTCAGGTATTCTTTAGAATATTTTTATTTTGCTTTGTGTAATTTGTACATGCTATTGAGTCCTGTATACGAGGGTACTTATTTTATTATTGTTATCATGAAGATAGATTTAAATCATAATAAATGGGTACAATTTTAGGTTCAATTGAGCATAGGAGTAAGGACGACCTATAATCTTATTTTGTCAGAGAAATGAAATCTGGGTTATTGTCAGTAGTAAATAAAACTAGATGGATGGATTTCTTTATTTTTTAATTACTTATTTAATTATTTATTTATTTTTGAGACAGAGTCTCACTTTGTAGCTCAGGCTGGCCCTGCGCTCAGCCTCAAACTCACATCACAGCAATCCTTCTGCCTGTGCCTTCCGAGTGCTGGGATGACAGGCATGAGCCACCATGCCCAGCACTGTGGTATGTGGTACTGATTGCTGCTGGGCCTGAGTTTCCATGCCCACTATGTGGTAACCGGGGAATTGAACCCAGGCCCTTGCACTTGCAAGATAGGTGCTGGGACCACTGAGCTAAATCCCCCGCCTGATTTCTTTATTTTTTTTAAAAAGAAAAATTTGGACTTGTGTAGATATAAGCCCATTTTTTACAGCTTGATACCTTTTTTTTTTACACTAGAACCTTTAAAAGTTGTCCTGAGACTTAAATAATGGTTAGAGTCATGGAGAAGTACTCAAAATATTTTATGTTGTTAGCCCAAGAAAGTTGAAAGTACTTTATTTGTTCAGTTTACTGAACTCGGCTGTTGTTTGTTTCTGGAGGAGTGTCATAAAGAAGATTGTGCATTTATTGTCAATCATTTTCATTTATTCATCCATTCAACATATTTATGTGATACCCACATACAATTATATAGCAATATTCCACTGTATTTAGCATAAATGATATCGTAGTGAATAAAATACAAACACTATATCTGATTCATATAGAACTATTCTGAGATAAAAACAAGCTTTATTATATATGTCATTAATGAAGAAAGTTGATTATCTCAACCTAAAAACAATTTTATCATTTAAAAATTGCTACCATGATGAATGTTCTCACTATTGCTTTTGGATTTAAATCATTAAAAGGAATAGGAAAATCAACCCACTTGATTCCTAAAAGTTTCTTTTCCCAATCAGGAAAGCAAGTGTTCCATCCAACCAATTTAATTCTAAGTACCTTAACTTCAAGAAAAGATAAGTCACATCATAAAGCCACATGTCACAGACAGCAGGCATGGCTGGGGGAATGAAACATTAGCTTCTAAACTGTAGGGGCTCCCAGCAGGGTGGGTGTGGTGTTGTGCAGTGATTCGGTGGAGTCTTTCACTGACCAGTTCCTCAGAATCCTAGTTAAAGTCAAATATCAGTAGCATAGCAAGAATACTCCTCATGATAGCTGTGTGACGTGCTATATTCTGTATTTAGTAGCAGGAAAATGAATTATTGATATAATTAACATTTTTTCCAATTACAAGAAAATGTGCCTTAAATTAAAAGCAAGCATGAGTTTTGTTTTTATTTTGAAATATCTGCCCTGAAACCACCTTTTCCATAGCACAAGCACTAGATAAACACAGCAGAAGGACAGACCTGGAGCTGGAGAGGGTGTGGGGTGGTCACTGTGCCTAGTACTGTGTACAGTATCATGGCTCTGTGGGGGGAGAGTAGCTGGTAGCTTTGAGCATATTCAGCAGGCCTGTAAATTTTAATTTCTGAAATTTTAACAAATCACCACTGAAGTGGGCATAAGATAAGGGGCACAAGAGCTTTCTGGAAAGGAGAAGAAATGCATAAAATTGGTTATTTCTCTGTGGCTAGTCAGCTGTATCTCTCTGCTCCCCAAATGACCCGCATTCTATAAAGAAAAGGCTAAAGGCTATGACCAGTTTGACTCCATCATATTGATGCAAAGTACTTCAGCAATCACAAGACCGTCTCATAGGCCAAGAGATTCAAATGACTATTTTGAATGACAAGCATTTATCCACCAATTTTGCTTTTTTTAAAATATTGGTACATTATGAATACACATCATAATCGCATTCAACATTGAGAGTTTGTACCAGAATACGATATGACTTGATTCGCCTTTTTTTCCCTTTTCCCCTCGCCCTGCAACCCCCTACCCCCTATATACACAATCTTTGTTTTCTTTCTTCTTTATTATTATCACATTCGTTTTCCTCTCATTATTTACCCTAACACTCTCTTTCCTTTTAAATATTTTCTACTTCACAATATCAACTATACATACTCAAACTCATTTAAACTGCTTCTATCTTACACAAATTTGCATCATTTTCACTTTGAATTTCTGCTTTATAACTTTTCATGAGCTTTATTTTTTGAATCCTATTGCAATCACTTTAAAATAAGAAGAACAAAGCATCCAGTTGCCTATTCTCTTCCCTTGTAATCATCACACAGACAAAATTTGTTCAGAAGCTCCTTTCTGTAAAGGGTACAGCACATAGTATTTTCACAACTGCTGCGGTATGAAAGAGTTAAGCAAAGCCATGCATGGATATTAACAGAAGAGAAATGAGCCACAAAGACCAAGGCTGTTCACCCCACATGACCCTCAGGAGCACACACACCAACCAAAGTAGTAAAAGAGAAAACAGAAAACAAAGGTTGTGGTCCTGTTGATAAAATAAGTGGCTCTGTGGGACGAATAATACAAACAGCTGTCTTAAGAATGTGGAAGTAAAAAAAACATTTCTAAGGCACAAATGCCACATTATAGATAAGTTAATAGAGAATGGAGTCTGAAAGGCTCGGAAGGGAATAGACCTAATCGTGTCTCACTCAGCCTATGAGTCGGATGAATATTCCTATGCAATATTATCAGAACAGATTGAATTCTTATTATAGCACATCACATTGTTTCAGTGAAATAAAAGGAATTAAAGTCATTGGATAGAGTGAAATTTCAAAGGAGTAAGATGTGTTTTTCTCCTGTCTCAAGAGCTTTCTCTGAATAGTCTATCCCTCCATTTCTATACATTACCAACTGACATAATTTACCTTGATGTGTTTATTAGCATATAGCCAAAACAAAAAAATCTATAGAAAACTAGTTAAGGTGGTAATAGATAGTGTGTGACTAAAAATAGGTGTATTGTTTATATTTTTATTTTAAATGGATTATACCAGCATAGTTTAGAAATGTCTATGTTGCATAATAGGGCAAGAAGTATAGTTTATCCAAGCATCAAAAATTTTGAATCTCAATTCTGATGCTACCATTTAGCCACTAAGGCACCTCCTGTTCCCTTACTCAGCCAATTCCTTCTAATCTTTCGAAATCTCTAGTTCATCATTCTTAAAACAAAATTTATAAAAGACCTTTTCCTGTGCTGACATTCAGCAAGTTTTTTCCATTGTCTCAAGTTTTTTTACTAAATACTGTAGAAGAAGACTATGATGAAGAAATTTTCATTTATAATTATACTATGCCTTTCAATTAGATTAAGGTGTACTCATATAATAATAAATCCAACCATCATAAATAGCCCCCAAATGGACTGAAAGAAATGTTAGAAATTCTAAATATGTCTAAGGAATATATCATTATAGACAAGAATCTTTCAGTTTGTAGAAAAGAACCTTAAACCAGTTTAGATGCATATATATAAACATATGTCCTGAAAACCATCCAAGCTATAAAATGACTGAGGAGAAAACATTTTTGTTATGGGGGAGAAAGATAATGAATCATGTCATTTTGATACTTTTCAGAAGGTATATAGAAAAAGAGTAAAATAACCAATTAAATGAGCAGAAAAGTGACAAATACATATTCAGTTCCTTTGAGATTTGGGGCGAAACCCATTATTATTTTATTTGTGAATATAGGAACAAGTGGTGGAAATGAGTCATATTCAGAGAAAGAAGAAGACAATTTTGATAACTCAGTAATCATGCCAGCACTATAAATGAATCATGACTTCAAGTCAGTTGTCTGTAGCAAAACACTGTGCTACTGATCTAGCCATAGGAAGCTAAGCCATTACAGAAAGGGGTCAGCTTATAATAGGGACAACTGCAAAGACAACTTTTAACCTGGCCAGCTAACAAGGAGGACCTATCAGGATCTTTCCTCCAATGTGCTTTTTTGTCTTAGCTGGCTTGAAATTCCTGCTGTCCACAAGGAGTCATCTCTAGAAGGTAACTGTTAGATTGTATGTACAATGCTAGTGACTTGATTAGAAGGTTAATATCCCCTCCCATCTTCTGTGAAACCTCTGAAACCATGCTCTGTCAATCACTTTCAACCTACTCCTGGGACGTAAGCCCTGTCAGCTAGTTTTGCCTTTATTGTACTCACCATTTAAAGATGTCCATGGCTTTCTTGCCTTAAACAGGGATAAGGTCCAAAGAACAGTTTATTCTACATCTCCATCCTTCTTGTCACTCCTACTCACTTCTTCACAATCAAGCATCGTTTCTCCTCATCTCTCCAACCACACCACTCCCATGTCTTTCCCCAATTCTGTTCCCAAAGACATCAAAAACATCCATGGATTGCTTGGTTTCACTGTACTATTTGCCTCAACTTAGTGCTCTTTCCTGTTAAATTCACTTCCTTTAGCTTCCACAAGCATCTGGTTTTCCTCCTACTTTCCTGACCAGGCTCTCAGTCTCCTTTGCAAAACTTCACTTCTTGTTTAAACATTGTTATAAAACCATGTAATAAACATTGTTATGGTGATCCATTGTTATTATATGCTGTTGTATCTCTTCTTTGACCCTCCCTTAGGGAAATACAGTGCATGTAGTAGCATTGGTAATCAACCATGTTAAAACGACTACTAACTTCTTTTAACATGTTTGTAAAAACTATGAAAAGATACTCATTTCCTTGTCATCTTTGAGATAGTTTTTTAGGAAAAATAAAAACAATGAAACAAACATTTAAGGTTGACATCATTAATATCATAAGTAATACATATTTTATCAACGATGTTGACCTTAGATGTGACACTTTCTACAGCACCCCAATGACTCCAATGGTATGATAACCAAATATGTACCATATTTCATATATAACAATAGCTAAAACCTAGTAGGCGTAACTCTAAGCACATAAATTCTGCTAGTTACAATCCTCATCACACCCCTACAAAGTAGGAACTACTGTTATCCCCATGGTACAGATGAGAATATTGGAGTACAAGAAGGTTAAGTCATTTGTTGAAAGTAGTGGGACTTGGAATCAGGCTTTGAACTCAGGCAACATGTAAGAAGGTACCAGGTGTCTGACCATCATACAATACTGTCCGTGAAAGTGCTCTTACTTGATATCTCTTGGGACCTCCAACCGAGTTTGTGCAATATTGAGTTCATCGCTTTTTGCCAAATTTGCTCTCCATTCTCAATTCTCTAGACATTGGTCTCTAATATTTCTCACCACGGATTATTAATCTACCTCCTAGACCTTGTCACTTCCAATCTGAACTTCCTGATGCTGAATCAGAAGATGAGACAGGAAGCTTTTTGCTATAATTTCAGCTGTCTGAGTTGGAGAAATTTATCTTTTGCATTAGGATATCTTCTGTACCATGAAGAATTTTCGGCACACAGTAAGTGTTCATGAGTATTTGTGGAGTAATGAATTAAAATCTAAGCTTGCCTTTTAGTTTTTCTTTTTTTTTCACTTGTTAAACCATCCATATTTCCACTTGATCTGTGCTCCATAGTACTTCAGTGTATGTTCCAAGCATTTATTACAACCAATCAGGATTCTTGTAGAGGCTGGGACCCTGTTTTTCTATTTGCTATTTAAACTCTGCAACACGATATAGAGTCTGGCCAAGAGTCAATATATATTTATCACATCCATTAATAAATAGCTGCAGAAAGGATTACAGATTTCCTCCACTTCTCTGGCTCAAGCCAGTGCACTGTTCACCTGAATCACCACAGAACCTTCTAACTGAATGGCCTGCATCCAGTAATGCCCTCCTTCCAAATTATTTTCTGGACACATGCCAAAATGAGCTTTCGAAAACCAAACTTGATGATGTCCTGCCCCATTTAAAAGCCCTAAAGCTCTTTGGACAAAATCTAAGTTCCTTGAGGTTGCTTATAAAGCCACTAGCATCACTGTCCCATGCATTCCTTATCACAAATCTCTTCAGTCCCTGATTACTCTCTAGCTGTGCCAACTGCTTCTTGTTGCGGTGAAGAAATCGTGGCCTCTCTCTACTGTGAGCTTTTGTATTTGTTTTGGCCTGGAACTAATTTCTACTCTCTTTTTCACAGAAGTCATCCCTGACTCATCAAGTCTATAATAGGTGAACATCCTGTGCCATAAAGGTTGTCAGAACACAGAATTTTCATTGTTTCTTTAATATTCCATCTTCCCTTCCTGACTGTATGATCTACAGAGACAAATAACCCTTCAGACTCTCCACTGATTTCTCCAAACCTCAGAATGGATGAACTCTTTTTTCCCAACAACTCAGAATAGAATTTTCATTTGGGGATATTTCAAGAACCTAGATCTGAAAGAAGGAAATAAGAGAAGAATAATTTTGAAGGGATAGAGTATTAGGCTAACAGTAAAGAGTTCTGGGTTGAATTTTGAGTGGATTAGGAATAAGTGGTGAGGACAAGCTAAGGGGATCATGAACTGTGACCTCACTAACCATAGCAGGACAGGAAAGAGAGCTGCTGAAGACTTTCCCTTACTGAGTTTCCCTGGGGAGAGTCAGAGATTGTGGTGACAGGCCTGGCTGTCAGTTCTGAGAGGAAGTTGAAAAAACAGAGGTCACAGAAAGATGGCGATAGCTATGAATAGATATTCGTGGCATGCATGACTAAGTAAGTGGATGGATAAATGAGTCCATATTTCCTCCAGTTCTCTGGACAATGCATATGGCTTCTGGGTGAACTGTGAGTGTATCATGAGTAACTCAGTGCTCTGGAGGAAAAGCTAACCTGACTCTGGCAGTGAGGAATTGGGAAACAGTAGAGAGCAGGGTGAACTTGCTTTCTGCATCTTCTGGCCATCTATACCAACATTGACAAATGATCTGTGACTTTTACATCACTCTCTCTCTCTGCAGAGTAGACAATATTCTTAGTCTCACTTTTTAGTTGAGAAAAACTGGAACTCTGAAACAAATGTAACTTCCTTGTGTGGTCTCAGGGTCCAAGCCCAAGCTCTCACTCCCACTCTCTCCTGACTCACAGTGTAATGAACACCGTGTGCTGGAGTCATCCCAGGTCACATCTGGCTGAGCCAATTGTCTCTGAGAAGTAGAAACTGAGACCTTGGAAGGTAAAGTATTTTGCATAAAGGTTGAACAGGTAAGTTGGACTTTAAACTAAGGTCTTCCTGTCTTCCAAGGCCAAAAGCTTATCTTCTGTTGTTATTTTCCTTTAAAAAATGTGTATTCATCTGAGCAGATGTTGTTATAGGTTCACATGATCAATAATGGGAACTGGTACACAGTCTTCTGACACTGAGCTAGAAAAAAGCCTGAATCCTTTGTGCAGACATGCCTGGCCAAGACTGACCCAAGGAGGGTCCAGGCAGGCTGAGATGAGGGTACAAGGACAGTACAAGAGGCTTCTGAAGAGAAAAGAGGTTCACACCAGCAAGCTGGACAGAGCTGGTGCGAGGGACCAATTGGTCCCAGTAGCACTGAGTTGAGAACAAGGCAGATTAGATGTCAAGTTAAGAATGAGTGTCTTCTAAAAATAATGAAAGAAGGAAAGGAGGGATACAGACAACAAATACAAATTATTTTGACTATTTAGTGTGTTTAGCAAAAGTGCTGGCAGTAAATAAACAGAGATACCTTTCCACACCTATGCATGCCTCTCTTTCTGTTTACTCGGCATTCTAAAATTTGGTCTTTCTGCTGTTACCATGAGATGTCACTGCTCCAGTCGTGTATACAGACTTTCTCTTCATTTAAATGGATACCATCATATATCCTACAGCTAGATGAGGAGGAGACTATGGTAATGATTTCTTTGTCTACAAGATGTCTACAATTGGAAATATCTGGAAGAGATCAGAAATGTGATTTTGACAAGTTCTCCCTCATCTTTTCTTAATGGTTTTCTCCAATGTTTGTAATGTAATCAGATTGTATTAAAATAATAATGACTTAATGACTGTTAATTAGTAAATTTAAATTAGACTAGGAATATTTTTCCTTTCTGACATGCTTACTTGCCAAAGAAGAAAGTCCTTGTGGACACTCAGGTGGAGGATTCCCAATTAAGGTAAAGCTACTTCAATGAAGAAATCCCAATAGATGGTGAATACCTTTGTTTCACAACTTCATACTATGGAGAAAATAAATTAAAAGATAATATTTTTATTCTTTTCCTTGAGCGTGACAATATTGAGCAATGGTAATGGCAACAGTGATAAACTTAAAGTCAAGAATTGGGAGTTGAGTTGTAGGTATACTAACAATAGCTATGCACCTTTTGGCAAATATTTCTTCTTCATCCTTCTTCCATTTCATCTCTGAAAATGAAATGTTGGGAGCGAGGACTGCTAAGATGCCTTTCAGTTCTGAGATGCTGTGATGCCCAATAAATGTATCCTAATAGTCATAATACATTAGGTATTTGAGGATCGAAATCCTGAATGCGGCCTTCTCTATCCCTAGTTAAGAGTTAGGGTAGCATTTGTCACATGACAAAAATTTTCAAGCAGCAATGAGTCACTCTTCCTTCAATCTCTAGTTTTTAGCTCTTTCAAAAGAAGAAATATTGCTAGAGTGGAGCTGGACACCAAAGTCTCTGTAGCACCCTTGGTGTAGTCCCGCAGCACCTGCTTCTCTATTTTGTTCATTAATTTGAAAATAAAATCTCCTATGTCCATCTGGCATCATTCAGATGCTGCCAACCTGGCATCATTCATGTATACTAACTACGCTGACTCTCAACTGAAATGAATTTTGTACTTTCTGGTGATAAGCGCAGCGTGAAGGAAACCAACAGATTTTGTTATAACTCGTTAGTACCCCTGAGCTCCAAAAGCAAACCACAAATTAACTCAATATAACTAATTTCACTCTGGTCTCTTTGAAATAGATGACAGAGATAACAATTTAAATTTTTGAAAAAGATAAGACCATATTAATAGTGTACAAAGTTTATTTTTGAATGGCTAAGAACTTGATATATAATAGACACATTTTCAGAAACAAAGCTAGAATGTATTGTTCACTTGTATGCTCATAAAAGTCAGACTATCATATGTATAAAATAATAACCAATTCAGATTTTTAAAAAAAATTAAAAGTGACTGGATCTATCTGTATAGCTTGGAAAACTTCATAGTTAAAAAGACAATTGGGAATCAGACTAACACTGCATAATCCTTCTAAAAAAATAGTATAAATGAGTATATATAATCAACCTAATGAGATGTAAAATTTTCCTGTCACTATTATGGCACAAAAATGAAATTTTCTGTTCATTATTAAAACATTATCAAATATCCATTCCGGCTTTCCTAAGGTTTTTCTCAAAAGTAAAAGTGAACAAATTACTAAGTCTTTAGGTATCATAATAAATTTATGAGGGTGAATATTGAATACTTAGCCAATTAGACAAAAATGAACTTTAGACTTTTGGTATTTCCTTTTCTGCCTTATAAACTTTACAATTCCAAGATCTGTCATTATGCAAAGACCATAAAGGTGAGCCGTATTCCTTAGCCAAGAACAAGACACTTCAACTGAAACATTTATGTTGATCCTTCTTAATCATGTAAAACATGTCAAACCCAAGAAACAAAATATTATACTTCAGTGATCACTCACTTGTGTGTAATTTCCACGTTGTTGTTTAGGGGCTCTTGATGCACTGTATGTGAATAAATGAGGACAATAATCACAATGATAGAGGAGCAAGGATGATACAATCCGTAACTATAAGAAAGCGACAGAGACTTGGTGAGAGCAGAGACAGTTGAAAGAGGGTGGCAAGGGCTCCTGGCACAGACAGCCTGGGTGGAAAGGAAGGCTAAGCGGGTAGTCTGGGTCCTGGCCTTAGTTCATCTTTAATCCTCAAAATTCTCTGAAAGCATCTGGACTCTTTGACCCTTTTCTAATGTTTAGCTGGTGCCTCCATTTGTTCTCTTCTGCATCTGTGTCTCTGTCCTCCCCACTGAGGGATGCGGTATACTCAGTCTTCAGCTCCTGAGTTCCACTTTGTAGGTCCATTCTGGCACTTGTTTAGCCCAGCACACTGGTCCTCAGTACTGGCTGTATATTCGAAATTTCTGTCAAAGCCCAATGCCCAGCTCATCCCCAGCCGCCAACCAATTAAATCCAAATCTGGGTGAGAGTCTGGAATTACATTTGTTCAGAAGTCCCATATGATTTCTGTTTGCATCCAAGATAACTTTTCATCTGGATTTTTTCTTCTTTTTTTTTTTTTTTTTTTTTGAGACAGGGTCTCACTCTGTAGTTCAGGCTGGCCCTGAGCTCACTATGTAGTCCAGGCAAGCCTCGAACCCATAGCAATCCTCCTGCCTCTGTCTCCTGAGTGTTGGGATTGCAGATGTGAGTCACCACACCTAGCACTGTGGTCTGTGGCTACAGGAGATCAAACCCCAGCCCTTGAGCTTGCAAGACAGGTACTAGAAATATTGAACTAAATCCCTACCTGGAATTATGAAATTTTTTGATATCGTAAGTTTATTTCAGTCACCAGATTTCTGGCATTTTCAAAAGAGTGTATTCTACCCTTTAGCACTCTGGTGAAAGTGATGGTTATGTATCTTACCCTTGTGCTTAAGTTTCTGCTTTATTATTCTGTCCAGAAACTCAGTGTTGTAAGATAGATCTTTCCCTTATTCTATTTTGCATCATCCAACCTGGACACCAGCCTCTGATCTCTTGTCCTCATAACTGCAACTGATATTCCAGGAATACCCTTATATCTCATTCCCCATTAAACTATTTAGTCATTTATTTTTTTAAAAAAATCTTTTTTATGACATAAATGATATCTATTATTTAAGAAAATACATTAATTCACTACTTAGAGATGAGGTCAGTCCTATGTAAAATGATAAAGAAAAAGAGAGAGAGACAGAGAAGGACTATATCTTGGGAAGAAGAGAAAAACTGTTGTACTGAAGATTGAGGAAAATGCAAAAGATAAGATGGAGAAATAAAATGGTGACAATAGCAGCTAATGGAAATGTTCCACAGGGTCAGGCTAGTGAAGGCTCTGAAGACAGGAATTTTCTAATGTATACCATGTTTGCTTTGGATTTATTTACGTTCTATAGCATATATGTATGATATACATATATTCATAAAGATACTTATATACACACACTATATATGCAGTTTTGCAAACTAGTATGCACCTCTATGTATGCATATACAGAGACAGAATAAAAATTCAGTACGAAAGTAAGATGTTAAAAATAAAATTTTCTTTTTCAAAACTCCAGATGGAGACTTTTTAAACACATTATTTGCTACTTTTCCAAAAATTTTCTATGCATATATAAGAATACACTATATATGAAGAGTATTATTTTAAAATTATTAATTTTATATATATATATATATATATATATATATATATATATTGGTTGTAAGAATGTATGCACTATTTAAATTCAGATAATTCTCTAATTGGATGTTTGATATACTATTTTATAGCATTCATGTAGTGCTTGCTAAGGACTTTAAACCCAACTTTGCTTCTCATCCTCTTTTTATAAAATGATCCTTGATACCCAGTACTCTGTATGTGAGATCATGAGATACAGTGGGAAGTTTTTTTGGAAAGTTGGGCCTTAGAATTCTGGTCCAAAGTTGCACCCTTTGAGATGTGCTTGAAACATGGCAGGAACAGTGACCTGTAGGCCTTTAGAGAGCAGAGATGTTTTAATTTGGTTTATCCCCTCCAGGGCAGTTTGAAATTATGATAATTAGCTCCCCAAATCTTTCAAATTGTTCTCCACTCTTTTGTGTTTTTTCATACAAGCCATTTTGCAAGGCTGGAACATCCTTAAGTCTTCTACCTTTTAGTCTGTGTAAAATTGTATTGTGCTGCCTTGTAGGAGCTGAAGTTTAGACATCTCAAATAAACTTTATTTCGAACAACTGAAAAAGAGAATTTTATAACATCAGTCACTTGGTAAAGCAGAGTAACTAAGAATATTTTTCT
Source organism: Petromus typicus (assembly GCA_004026965.1). Taxonomy (NCBI): domain Eukaryota; kingdom Metazoa; phylum Chordata; class Mammalia; order Rodentia; family Petromuridae; genus Petromus; species Petromus typicus. The sequence continues at coordinate 29,009 of PVIR01002738.1, forward strand.
CAAAGGAATCTAACATAGCTCTTTTCTCCCAAGGAGAAGTTTATAGAGATAGCAAAGCCCAGGAGGAGTCAAGACTTTAAGGAGAGAGTGTCATTCACCCAGCACTTCACAGCAGACACTCTTTCTTGGTATGTCCTCAGCAGGAGGAGAAGACGATGAAATGCGGGCAGGTTGTATAAGAAGCACAGGGAACAGTCGGCATCTTGTCCTTTCCCACTCAGGAGCTCATCTGCATGTTCAGAGAAAGTACTTTGTGATGGAAAACTGGCGTTGAAAGGCAAAGTGGTGGGAAACAACCAGGGTAAACTTGATTCATGTTTATGAATTGTTCACATTATTAAAAGAGCATTTATGGCAAATGAAACTTGTGAAATTTAAATGAAAACTGTTACATTTCCTATCACTTATCAAGCACCAACTATGTGCAAGGCATTGTGCTACATGCTTTATACACACGTTTGTTTTAATCTTCCAGTAAGTTTCATTATCTTTTAAACCTTTATTCTTTTCTTTTTAAAGATAACAAATTGAAACTAAGAGAGGATGAACAATTTCCACAAAGTGAGTATCAATATATGATGAAACTGGAACTCAAATTTAAATTTATTTACTTTTATTTAATTCAGAAATATAGGCTTCGCTCATTAACAGATGCCTTAATGAAATGACAAAGTATAGTTCAGGGCTTTGAAAAAGTAAAATGCTTAGTGTTCCAACCAAACAAACTCATCTGCAAGGTCTTTTCATTCTATCTTGCAACATAATTAGGCAGTAAGAATAAGGTAGATGATAAAAAGAAAAATTGGAAGACATGAAGCAACTTTAGATCAAATGAAAAGAAACATGCTAGAAATATCTAGGCATCTCTCAAAAAAATGTGTAGTACCTTACCAGAGATACCTACTGTGCCTTTACATAACCTACTAGAGAGATAGTATCTATATGTTAAGAAAAAGGCTGTCATAGGTCTCTTTTGTGTTCTGAAGTAGAAATGGCCAGAATTTATTCCCCAGGTTTCATTTATCAGAATTATATTGGTGCATCTCAAAACAACCAGGACAGAAGAAAAGAACTTCTACAAGGAAAATTTTCTGGGATGCAATAAATAGTAGTCAGAGTAAATCCACAAAAGATACCATGGATAAGGCAGACTTGTACATCTTTATTTGACCACACACAGAAAAGTAAACAGACCAATTTTCTTCTTATCCTTGCCACCTCCCTTTGAACTAGGAAATAGCTTACAACAAGAAACATTAAAACAAAGTCATTTAAAAGATGAACTTCATGTGTCTAACTCCATACTAGTTTTTGTGTTTGATTTATAATATTATTCTATCATCCCCTCCAAAAGGAGATTTCTATGTTTAGATTTCTAGGCTTATATATCTCCAAATATCTAGATGAATAATTGAGTATAAAATTAGTTTATAATTTTAAAAAATTTTAAAATTAGTTTATAATTTTCTTATTTTAAAAGAAAATTATGCAATAAATATTTTATTTATGATATCTCTACAACATAGGAAACAATTTAATAAGATTATATGTTCATTTTAAAGAAATTTAGAATTTATTATTATAGCAAAGGTGAATACATATACTCTGATAAAGTAATTATGATAATACTTATAGGATATCCTGCCATAAGAGGGGGAAAATCACTATCACTTGGGAGGTCCAGAATAGCTTCATATAGAGGTTTCATTTAAATGGAATCTTGAAAGGCAGAAATTATTTGACATGGACAAGATAAGGAGTGAAAAATGGTATTAATAAAGATAAGATATCAGAGGTATGCTATTGAGAAAAAGTCACATATAACTTGAGTATGGTGCAATAGTATTCTATTAAAACTATAGTCCAAGATGTATTTTGTGGAGATGTCCTCAAAAGCTGGAAATCTCGCAATGGAGAATATGAAAAATACAAACACAGATTTTTTTGTGGAAGAAATGCCATGAATTCCACTCATCGATAGTAAGGTCATTATGTATGTTGTCTCAACCTCAGCAAAGTCATGACAAGATAATTTACCAAGACCTAAGGGATATTCAGTAATACTTAGTTACAGAGTTGAATAGAATACTCAAATGGAATTCTAGGAAGCTATGGAAGAGCAGGGATCCAGCTGAGATTAGGCAGCATGAGTAGATAAGGCAGCCAATGGTGTTATGTTCAGAGAAGAGTCGGCAGTATAGGTTATCATTAATCACAGATGTCTCAGAAAGTTAACAATGCAAAGAATTCTAGAATGACACACACAAAAAAACAATGATGTGATGTGGGTAAGAAGACAAGTAAATGCACAAGATTAATGGCCTGCAGATATTGTGAAGTCTATGATTTGGAAGCATAAACAAGAACAGCAGACGCAAGAGAGAATAAAAGGAGGAAGACACAAAGACAAGATGACTGACCCTACAGCATTCATACTGATGGCTTTCAAAATAAGTTTTGCCAAAAGTTAAAATAAAAGTACAAGTTTTCAAAATGAAAAAAATCAGAAGGAATACTTGGTGAATGTGGAAAGGCTTTCACAATGTAAGCCATAATGAAATAGTCTAGAAAGAACTGAAAGGGAATAGGTATACAGGAGGAATTGATCAAATATTAAACATGAACTAGGTTGTTAAATATGACTAGATAAACCTCTGAACTGGAGTAAATCCATCACAAATTAACTCAAAATACAAAGCAATCTGGCACAGATTTTTCCAATATTTTTTTCTGATCAATGTGTTATTTTTAGTATATGAAAACACAATGACATTGAATAAACAAAACAAAAAAAGAGACTTAATGTCACAGATCCAAAGAAAGTTGAAAGTTCCAAGCAGAGAGATGCAATGTTAGTAAGTTTTTCTTAGGCAACACGTTAACAGATTTCACCAGTGCTAGTGAACCAATGAACTGGAGATCACCGAAGTGTATGTAGCATAGAATCACAAATGGAATGGTTTAAACAACAGAAATTTATTGTCTCAACTCTAGAGTTCACGGTGTCTACCAAGTTAGTTTTTTCATGAAAACTGGGGGATGACTGGTTGGTTTCATGCTCCTGAGCTAGCTTCTGTCAGTCTTTGCCAGCATCTGTGAAAGCATCACGCTGTGTCTGCCAACGTCTCAGTGGGGTTCTCCTGTATGTGTATGACTGATAACAAATGTCCCCTGCATAAGGACATGAAGCTTATTGGATTAGGAGTTCTCTCTTCTCTAGCATAACTTCACCTTAAGTAACTAGATCTAGAATGACTTTTTTCCAAATAAGGGCACATCTGAAGTCCCAGGGTTAGGAATTCAACACATGATTTTGGAATGCAGTATATCCCACAAAGTGGCCTGCGCAAAATGTGGTGGAATTGCTGCTGTGCAGTCTGGTCTCTCTGGGGAAAAATATGCTCTTAATGTCTTCTCAGAGTTTTATGTACCAAGAAGAAGCAAGTACAGGTGAACATCTGTATGTCTGTCCTCAAGTAGTCAAAGCCTTTGAATAAGTGACTTCCAATTTCGTGTTTTGTCTGGATGCTTAGACATAAGTTCATATAGACAGCTTATGGGCATGAAACTGTCTGCTAAAATGACTGTGCACAAGCCATTCAAATTCAGTATTTAGAAATCAGAATGGTGCTAAAGACAGCAGATTTTGAATACACATTCCACTATTTACATTTTATCCTGGATTCCTGTTGCAATCTCGTTTGCTCTGCAGGCTGAAAGAGGACTTGAGCCTCTGATCACAATCATCGTAAGGTTGATGAATCACAATGAAAACAGGTCAAGATTGAAAAATTCTGAAAAGCAAATGATCCTTGATTGAAGATACTTATCAGAGATAAGAATAGTGATTTTTCTGGGAGACCAGAGCTTGCTTCTAGAAAAAATTTAGCCTAATTACTTTTCAGGAAGAGCTGACAACATATAAACTAGTTTCTAGCAATACAAAGCAATACTCAATTTTTATGCTTTTGTTTTTTATAGAATTCCTCAAAAATTATGTCTAAGAATCAATGATAAGGATATTTATGCTCTAGCATTATAAATATTAACAAAAAAGTTTAAGTAGAGCTGGTATAGAAAGTGTCATGGATTTTGAAACTTTTCAAAACATTTTACTTGATTTTTAATTTGATAAGTTATTCCTCTCTCTCTCTCTCTTTTTTTTTTTTTGTTTGTTTGTTTTCACATCTTATACAAAAATATTGAATAATAACATCATGGACTCTCCCAACATGGTCCTGAAAAGTGTAAAAATGTTTTTCATTGGCTGCTTTATTTCACTTAATATAAACTAGAAATTAAAGTATAATTCATTAAAGGCATTTCTTTCTAAGAGAAGCTCAGCTAATGCAGTCCAAATAGTTTTGAGTGGTCTAAGTTACTTATCCATAAACTGAAATACTATAGACAACTGGTATCTCAACTGTTTTAAACCCAGTAAAATTGTTCTGGTTTTCTTGGAAGCTACACACATAAAATATAAACACTCAGCCAGTGTGACAAAGCCTGAGTCTTTCCGTCCTCTTTTCTTCATTCCCCCAGGCTTGTCTCTAGTCACGCCTGTAATCCCAGCACTCAGGAGGCACAGGCAGGAGGACTGCTGTGATGTGAGTTTGAGGCTGAGCTCAGGGCCAGCCTGAACCACGAAAGCGAGACCCTGTCTCAAAAAACCTAAAAATTAAAAAAAAAAAATATATATATATATATATATGTATATATATATGTTAGGCTCCTTAGCAGAAGTATGGAGTATAGAGACACACATTATTGCAGGGAAAGTTTCCCATGCCTGACACCTTTAACGAGGAAACAAAGTGTTCTCGTTGCAATTGTCCTCAACAGGAAGGATTTCAAAAACAAGTGTATATCTGGGGTCCCCAAATTGGAAAGAAAGAAATCAGAACCAAAGCAATTTCCATATTAGGTTTTAAGCTTCAGATGGAGTTTTTTAAATCTACTGTGACATGAAGGATAAGATGTTTTCTAGATTTGCAGAAGTTTCTAATTGTTACTAAAAATTTAGAAAATTCAGAGACCACAAAGAAAAATAAGTGATATATAACTAGTTTTCAGAGAAAATAATGTTTTTCAATCTCATTACTACTTACTACATTGATCTATGCAATGATATGTATTTCAAAAAAGTTATGTTAGATACAGTTCTTAGAAACCTGTTATCATACAAACTATATTGTAAATATTATTTCTACTTTATTAAATAGTCTACCATACTAGCATTTTATGATCCCATGATGATCATCTATTTGAAATAATTTTGCCAGTATCCATCATCTGGTTATATACATTGTCTATATCATTCCATAGCATTATCATGAAAGAAACATTCTGAGAGCTACATCTTTGTTTATATGCACAGCTACAAATTTAAAAATGAATTTTCTGAATCCAATGGCAAGCTAAATTTAGGTACCCATAAACTACCCTTCAAACAAAACAAAAAGGTTGTAGAAATTGTTTTAATAGATTGGATCCCCCTTAGGCAACAAATTCTGAAACAGAAGTTAACTTACTGGGTGTTTACTACAGAGAGCGCTTTAGAGTCTGTTTCTGCGGAGGGAAGACCAGGCAGAGGCTACAGTGGTCTTGGAAAGCAAGCTCAACAGAGACCTGGAGCTGACTCCGACAAGTGGGAGCCGGAATTCTCATCAGAATTTGTCCCGAGCAGTGCTAAAGTGGTTATGGACTAAAATCTCTACATTGATTAGATACTGTTAAAAGGAAAGGATGCATGTTTGTGTGAGGTTTTCCTATACTGAGACAAGCTGAAACCTTGCAGATAAGACTCACAGCTAGATCGACAAATGCCTGTTCAAGGCTATTGTAGAGTACATATCAAAGCTTCCTCAACACTGGTGTCACCAGTACATTATGTGAGTGCTCAATTTCCCTCACTTTGATATTCACTGGTACCATTAGTTATTTTCTTTTTCTCATTTAAAGATGGATAACAATATCTTGATTTTGGAAATGTGTATTTTCAATTGAATTTCCTATTCTGATGTTTGCCCATTTTCCTATAAGGATTATTTCCCAGAAGGAAAGTTGGTTTGTTTATTTTTCAAAACCTCCACAGATAGTAACAATATTAACCTTCTTCATACTCTTGTCATCTATGACAAGTATATTCAAATAATATATTTTATAGCAGAATTTTTAGTTTATCTGGACAAAATTTATCTTTTTAAAAAATTTCTGACTTGAAAATAATGAGAATCATGCTTAGAAAAATCCTCCTTCCAAGATTATGTCAACATTGATCTATATTTTTATTAGATTACATGCAAAATTTTAATTATCAGGCATTTCTTGGTGTATTTAAGATAAAAACTATCACCTTAATAGTCAGTTTTTCTCAAAACCACTTAGTGGATTACCCATCTTTTCTCTGATATTTTGAAACACCATGTTTATCATGTACTATATTCTTATTATACTAATATCAGAGAGATTTTAATCAATTTCAAGATCCCTATTAAAAATTATTTATGAACAATGACTTATGAGGTGTCACAATGGATAGAATGATGTGATGCATAGTTTGCCCAAAGTTTCTTACTCTTTCTCAGAAAAGAATAATTTGACATACAAGAATGAAATTAGGTATTAATATAATTTCTAATTTTGAATGATGACTTTTAATTATGCCTGGTTGCTGCTTTACTGGGAGAATGCTAATACCATTTAGAATCCTTATACACTATTTAAGCATATTTTGCCTAAATAGCTAAGATTCTTTCTATTACTCTAAACCCAGGAGATTTAATCCTATTCAAATTAACATCATTAAGAAGATAATCCTATTTGGCTGATGTACAGTGCATTTCTTCCTTTCCTTTTTTAGCAATACAATTTATTGTGTTACTTATGGCTGAAAGAAAAACAGAAAAATAGAGGGGTCAATCTAGACAGTACCATTTCTATTGTTCTTGCTGCCTGCACATCTAGCATTCTGGAGTGAGTTTTCATTGCAGGTAACCTTTACAGAATAAATTGATAATAAAATAAAAATGAGATATCATTTAGTAAAATATCTAGCTGCTAAAATTCTATCCCATGAAGAGTACTATGCACTGCCTCTTACCTAGATTAAAAAATGTTCAGTCTTTTTATGCCTGAGAATGCTTCAGCTAAGGAGAGAATGAATTTGGTTTAACTTCAGGCCTCTGTCACCTGGAGGGCTCTGAGAGGTGTCACCTGTCTCTCAAATGTTCCCTGACTCCTCATTAAATGAGAAATTACTCTGGCTTGCTTTACTAAAATAATAACTCTTTAATAGATTCAAAATCATTGCTCTTACTCTAAATAAAATTTAATTCTTAAAGGAATAAATTGCTCTGAAGAAAATAAAGATGTTCCTGTTATTCTCACTTATTGCTTTTCCTTTTCTGAGAATGTGCACAATAATCATGTCCAACTTTTCTTGCATATTGCATGAGCTTCCTGACTACATTCTCACATACTAAGATTAGACGACTAAAACCAGATGGCAAGCTCACCATAGAACACACCTTCATTACCCAGGGGTAAGGATGCAGACGAGAAAACTCAACTCATTAATTTTAAATAAATTTGAAATGTTTTCATTCATATCATGGAAGTGCGGGGCTGGTAAAGACACAATTCACTCTGAATTCAAGCATCTTCTCTTCCCATTTTCCATTTTCCAACTGCCTAAAAATTCACCTCTATCATACACACATCCTTGTTTTGTTTCTGTACCAGAAAGAAGCAGTTTTCCCTTGAAAAAGCCCATTCCTTCCTTTGCATTCACCATAATAGCTACCATGGGACTTGGTGCAAGAATTAATTTCTACCTATACCACCTCCTTCCCTGCTTCTTGGGCTCCCAGCTTCTGCCATCACTACTCATATTCTAGGTTTAAAAGGCTTCTCCTTTTCCTGTGTATCACATCATTTTCTCCTTAAAGATTTCAGATAGAGTGTCTGTAATGTGACTTTATTTCTTTTATTTGTTCCTCAACTTATGAATATCTGTCTGGTCTTTGGCAAGTCACTGAGACTTTTTTGATAAGACTTGACCCCAAGTCCCCCAAATTACCTCCAGTCTTTCTATCAGCTGATCTCCTGGTCACACTTTACACTGTTAACTGCCCTCTTCCTCACGTTTTCTCCTTCGCTGATTCTTCTGAATTACTGCCCATCAACTACTGTAAGTGACTCTTCTTCTTCTATCTGCCTTTCACATACCATTGTCACTGAGATGCTATATCAGGCAAATATTTTCCCTACACATTTTCCTAGGAGGACTCCTGACTTCAAAGAGCAAGAAATTATAAATCTCAAATTACAGTATCAAGTCAAAAATCAACCTTCTCAGCTTTAGATTATCAAAGAACTCCACTCAGATATCTCATCCTTTCCAAATACATCCTCAAGAAGACTGACTACCTGCCTAGATGAGGCTTAGTGAAAATGTGGAACAATATTTCTTCTCAGTCTTTTTATCCATTTTAATAAATATTCAACACTTAAATTTTATTTAATTTCTATCCCTCCAAGAACTGTCGTCAGTTCAGTGAGACATTCTGGATCACAACCAAGAAGTACATTATGTGGTGCAGCAGAACCACATAGGGTCCCTAAGGTAAGTTCCTACTTAGCTCTTGACCTACACACAACTCCATTCTGATTTTTTTGAAATTTTTAAGCTATTATTTTAAGTTAGTTACTTAGTTTGTTTCATTGTTTGCTTGTTTTCACATCAATGTACAAATAATCATCACTTCAAACTCATACAAATACAGCTATCTGGATCCTATCCCTAAGTAGTCTGATTTAGGGATTTTGGTGTGAAGCCCAGGAATTTTCTCTTTCCAGTATACACATGGTCATATTGCAAGTAGTCTACTGTCCACTTAGTTTTCAGATTTTAACTTTTTATAGTCATACTAGTTTAACATGGCAACTAAATCCACTTACTTGTTCTTGATTATGCCTTAATTGCATTCTCATAGTGAATACTGAAACAGGGTAGTGCACATAAAGCTATTAGCTAAACTTTAAGAGTGTACTTTCATTTGGAATACAGGGTTTTCAGCAGTGGTGGGGAAGGATACTGCATTCTTTTATTTAAAGTGTCTTGTCAAATAAAGCAAATAATTATGATAAAACTTTGTAAAGGCAGAGACATATTAGATAGAAGGAAAGAGGCACCGAGAGAAGCTTTTTGTGGATAGCATACTCATAAATTGAAAATGCTGAAAAGAAAAGGATTAATTCAAAGAATATTATCTTGAAACAAGTAGGATGAAGTACAGAAAAACTTTGATGCTTCTTAAATTTCATTTCATTCACAAACATGTAATGAATCCCCAGAAAAATTTCTAAATTTTATTTTTCAGTACATGTAGATAAATGAGGGTGGTGATCACCAACAACTTTGACTCCTCTATGCTTCTTTTCTTCCGTTTATAAAAACGTAATCCTTGTCTTCCTTTAAAACTAGTATTCATTTCCTCAACTTCTGCTCTGACAGGTAATCACAAATGGAGCTGCTATAGTTTTACATGATTCCCTAGTATACTAGACAATGTGTGGGTAATGTGACTATAATGGGCCATTCAGAGTTCTCCTGGATTCTCCTAGTCAGACTAACAAGAAATTTTCTTTTCTTATGATAAAATGTGCAAGATATTCTAAAGTTATAAATAGCCATGGATCCCATATTTCAAAAGAGATCAGATAGCCAAAGGGGAATCTGAAGTGGAAGAAATATAATAGAAATAACAGCCAGTATGTTAATGTTCCAGTTGTTTTTATTCACAAAGACTTGCACAATTTGTTTGTCTTTAATAATAAACTTCTGGCGCTGGGGTTGGAGCTTTCTGGCCTCCAGGCCCACGCCGGAAGTGTTCCCAGGGACTGAGTTTAGCAGCAGGCGGTTTTGGAACCAGCTATTGTGCCATTGAATCCACACTGGGGTTGGAGCTTACTGGCCTCCAGGCCCATGCAGGAAGAGTGCCCAGGGACTGAGTTTAGCAACAGGTGACTTTGGAAACGGCATCTGCACCATCAAATCTGCGCCGGGGTTGGAGCTTGCTGGCCTCCAGGCCCACACCAGAGAGCACCCAGGGATTGAGTTTAGCAGGTCGGAGTCTGACTTTCTCCACCTCAACTGCAGAAGCACATCCAGTGACCTTGTATTGGTGAGAAGGTGGGCCTGTTGGAACATCAGCCCCTACCATTGCAGCTGCACAGGGCCTATAGCCTACTGGCCTCCAGGTCGACTGCACAAGCGAGCCCAGAAATTCTGTATTGATGAGCAGGTGGGCCCATTGGAACCTTAGGCAGCGCCATTATAGCAGTGCAGGAGTCAGAGCCTTCCTGCCTCTAAAGCAGACAGGAAAAGGTGTTCTGACTGTATTGATTGAGTGCCTCATATGGTGTTCCAGAACTAGGGGTTTTTCTTTAGGTCCCAATACAAACTGTAAAGAACAACCCAGGAAACACTGCTATTTTAAGGTTCCTAACTATTAGGAGGACAGAGACTTGCAACAAACATCGCCAGAAAAGAGGGCAGGTATGAAGCCAAAAACAACAGCAAGGACAAAACCTCAGAGATGAGGCAATACTCAAAATCTCAGATACAAAGATCCTCACCTCAAGGTAACACAGGGGGAAGGGAAATAGAGAAGTGTGAAGCCCAGTCTCCAGGGTCCTCAGAAATGATAACCAAAGCAGATCTAGTAAAATGGAAATCAGAACTGATCTCTGAGATGAAAGCAGAGATATTGGACACTGTCAACATGATGATTAATAAAGCTAAAGAGGAAATCATGGAGTTGATAGAATTCAAGATAGCAAAAGCAATGGAACCTTTTAAACACCTACAAGCAGAAGTCCAGGAAATCAAGAAAGAAAATGAAAGTTTGCACAATAGAATGAATTTGGCAGAAGACCGAATTTCAGATCTAGAAGACAGGATCTCAACCAATGAACTGGAAAGGCATAATCTATGGAAAAAAGCAAGTGATAATGAAAAGTCAATCCAACAGCTCCTAGACGATTCAAGAAGAATAACATAAGATTGATTGGAGTCACTGAGGAACCAGGAGACAATCAAAAAGCTATTCACACAGAAAATGGCAGAAAACTTCACAGAAAAAGGTAAAGAATTGGAAATACAAATATATGAAGCATACAGAATGCCACAGGCCCGTGACATGAAAAAATCTACACCTAGGCATATAATCATAAAAGTCCCAGATATCAAAAAAAAAAGAATGAAATACTGAAAGCAGCCAGAGAAAAGAAAAGTTACATTACAAGGAAAGCCCATCAGGATCACAATGGACTTCTCAACTCAAACACTCAATGCAAGAAGAGCCTGGAGTGAAGTCTTCCAAGCCCAAAAGGAAAACAACTTCCAACCCAGACTCATGTATCCTGCAAAACTGTCCTTCAAAATTGATGGGGAAATAAAATACTTTCATGACAAAGAATGCCTGAAAAACTTCACAAATATAAAACCTGTGCTCCAAAACATTTTAAAGAATATCTTGGAGAAAAATAAGGAAAGTTACAAATCTATGAGACCTAACCAAGTCAACCCATGGGACCAAACAAGAAACTGACAGGAAAAGGGCAAAAGTAGAATAACAGCCAAGAACCGGAAAACATGGCAGCTCTAAATTTACCTATATCAGTCATAACCATTAATGTCAATGGACTCAACGTGGCAATTAAGAGATACAGACTGACAGAGTGGATCAAAAAGCAAGATGCTACAATCTGCTGCATACAAGAAACACACCTAATTCAGAAAGAAACCCATGGCCTGAAAGTAAAGGGATGGAAAACAATACTCCATGCAACAGGAAACAGCAAGAAAGCAGGAATGACGATTTTATTTGCAGACAGAATAGACTTCAAGCCAAAACTGATAAAGAGAGATAAAGATGGACACTATCTTTTAGTTCATGGAAAAATCCAAGAGACAGAAATCATAATCTTAAAAATCTATGCTCCAAATTCTAATGCACCCAGCTATATAAAACAAACATTAATGGACTTGAAAAACCAGATAAACTCCAATGCAATAATAGTAGGGGACCTCAATACCCCACTGTCACAAAGAGACAGATCAACTGGACAAAAAGTCAATAAGGAAATACTCAAAGTGAAATAGGGTGAAGGGGGAAAAATAATGAGATTATAACAAAAAAGTAAGGAAACAAATTTTATGTATATGGGGGGTGGTAGGGTGGGTAGGGCTATGGGAAAAAATGAGAATTAAGTTGTGTTTTTTACTGGTACAAATCCCCATTATGGAGTGCAATCATGATGCATATATGTAATGTACCAATAATGATTAAAAAATAAAATAATAATAATAATAATAAACTTCCAAGTTGTGTGTACACTAAAATAATTCCCACTTTATTCCTTAAAATAAAAACTTCTGAGCAAGGAAATTATCCTTGACTATGGTCCTAACCAAGAGACAAAAGGAAAAGAAATGAATTAACATTGAGTTCAGGGGAGATAGGACAAAATTACAGAAAACCCTTTAGGCATAATAAGGAGTTAATGGGAAACACATGGGAAGGATTTAATCAAGGATAATATGATATAATTTTCATTTTGAAAGATGAATCTCTTGCTGTGTGAGAAACAAATTACAGATAAATAGGAAGACATATTTGATCCCTAGCATCACAAAAAAATATATGAAAATAGAGCAAGTGTGAAATATGTGAGGTTCCTTCAGAAACTTTTATGGTAGAGCTGATAAGAGAGGTTGGCCTTTATGCTACTGATAGGAATGGAAGTTGTGAAAAGCAATTGGAATCTGGAATACTTTTGGCATTAAAACTAATAGGACTTAAAAATGAATTATTTCCTGAAGATACATTCCTAGGAGTGATACTAGGATACTGGATAAAAACATATGAATATCTATTTAAGTATCTCTTTTAAAATTAGTATAATTTGTGAATCCTGCATAACAGTGGACCTTTTTACATCCTTAAACAATGCTAGATGTTCTCATATTTTTAAAAAATATTTGCCACAGATTGGAGATTTAACTCAGTGGTACCAGTGCCTGCCTCAAAAGCACAAGGTTTGGAGTTTGATCCTGGGTGCCAGACACCACAAAGCCAGGTGTAGGGCTCACACCTGTAATCCCAGTATTCAGGAGGCAGAGGCAGGAGGATTGCTGCAAGTTCAAGGCTCCCCTGGGCTATATAGTGAGTTCAGGGTCAGTCTGAATTACAAAGTGAGACCTTGTCTCAAAAAAAAAAAAAAAAGTTTGATAATTAAGTATTCACGCCAAAAAAAGGAAGGAAATGTCTCATTATTGTCTTAATTACACTGTTTTCATATAAATCTATTAGAACCCTCAAAAAAGTCTTGCATGTCCAGAAGTGAGGCTTTTGGAAAGAAACAGGAACATGAGGGCCTATATTTATGAGTGATTTAATCTAGTGATGAAGACACAGTTGAATGTACTGTTAGTGGATGAAGCCTGGTCAGAAGAGGCAGGCCACAGAGCAGTGATCGGGAAGGGTATCTATCACACTTCTTTACTCCTTCCTTCTCTCCCTGCTTCCTGGATTCCATAACATGGGTAGCTTTCATTTGCCAGACTCCTCCATAAGAAGAGGTAGAAGAAAGTTTTCTGAGGACCAAAACTTCTAAAAACTATTAACCCAAATAAACATCTTCCCTTAACTTGGAAGGGTATATTGTTTCAGCACTGAGAAAACTATTTAAACAGATGTTGGTACCAGGAGTTGCTAGCCTCTTGCCATGGCTGTACTTGACCATGTAGTTTAGAAACCTTTGCAACTGGTCTAAAGGAGTAGAAAAGTTTGGAGATGCTAGATAGAGAGCCCATGGAATGATACAACCTAAGCCTGATGGGAGATTCTGATCACAACTCAGAAGGCTAACATGCTTGTATAAATATGGATGATACAGGCCACACTCAAAAGGTTTTAGTTGAAAAGAAAGACTCCATTATTAATTGAATTCAAGGCCCTATGTGTTACACTCTGACAGAAAATTTGTCTATACTTTGCCCATGTCCTGAGACTTTGTTGGAGGCTGGATTAAAAGTAATGGGCTAATTAATTTGTCAGATGAAATTTCAAGACAACTGAATATGCAGGCAACAACTTGAGTACAATTAGCTATACTTAAGCATAGTAATAGGACAGGTAGAACCAAAAAGCAGAGCTAAATAACTGTATGAATTTTGTTGGTGTCCAGAAAAGAAATGCCTATAAAGTTAGATCCTATAAAGTTGCAAAACTGAGGCAAGAAAAGCAAGGCTAATGAAAACATTAGCATTAAAAGAAGCCAAGTATTTTACATCAGGACAATACAAATATGCATTGAAGGCATCTCAGAAATCAGCAATATCTCACCATTCACTAGTTCAAGGATGTAAGTGAGGAAGGGTAGTCTCCTGTGAGAGACTCTGCTTTGAAAGAGAGCAGCAGGCCATCCTCCTTGAGAAGGACCATCGAGGAAATTGGTTCCCTACTATTCAATTCATAGTAATTGGCCACCAGGCACTCAAAAGCCTCAATGGCCATGATCAAAGAGAGCCCAGCTACTCCTCAGCTGGACACAAACTTTGGTGTCATCCACATGATATTGACTATGCAAAATGCCAGAGTTGTGGGGTCAGAGGCTTCCACACAGATTTCTGGGGAGGCCAGACACAGAATGGTGAGAGTGAATTTGAAAGTGTAGTAGAGACCCAAAAAATTGGAGAAGCCAAGAACACGGGTCATTTGCTGAGCAAAACCACAAGCAGTGAGTGGAGCCTCTCTGAGGAAGAAACCTCTTGCCATAACCTTACCTTGGTGCTGAACATGACAATACAGGATTTAATATTCACCCTGTTGGGTTTTGGTCTTGCTCTGTTCCTGTTCTTTTCTATCTCCCTATTTGTCCTTTTTGGAATCTGAAGCATTATTCTATGACATTTTTAGTTGGTAGTGTTTAACTTTCTTTTTAGATTTTTAAGAAAAAACAGAATAAAATTTCATAGCAAAATAAGAGAATAACAATAGTTAATACACTATGTATCATTAGATTTAAAGTAGTTATTCAGAGTACAAGATATAGAAAAAAAGATTATAACAAATAAAGAAATGGATAATAGAACAGAATTTTCTCTTCAATGAACTGAACACATATAAAACAAATTTGCATATGTATTAAAAATATATTAAAACAACTAAACAGATAAGTTGGGGAATTCTTGAACTTCTCCCTACTTTCTGTTTGTCTATTCTTTTTTGATCTTTATTTCTCTTCCTCTCTCTCTTTCTCTCTCATATATATATATATATATATATATATATATGTATGTATATATGTGTGTGTATGTATATATATGTATGTATATTACATATGTGTACATATACATTATGTGTGTGTATATAATTTTTTTTTTGACTTAGGGTCCTGCTTTTTGTAGTTCAGGCTGGCCCTGAGCTCAACCTTGAATTCACAGCAAACCTCCTGCCTCTGCCTCCTGAGTGCTGGGATTACAGGCATGAGCCACCACAGCAGGCACTGTGGTATGTGGTTCTGATTTCTGGTGGGTGTGAGTCTCCATGCTTGGTATTGTTGCATGCGGTTACCAGGGATCATACACAGGCCCTTGCACTTGCAAGGCAGGCGCCAGAACCACTGAGCTAAATCCCCAACCCTTCTCATATATTTTTATAGGGACTCACAGGCAAGATTTGCCTTCAGTCTTAAATGAGAATTTGGATTGGGATTTTTCAGTAATACTAAAACTATTAAGACTTTGGTGACTCTAAGAGATGAACTAAATGCATTTTGCATAAGGAGATGGACAAAAGTCTTTTGAGGGCCTGGTGGAAATATTACAGTTTAGCTATAGAATATCCCCCACGCCTCATGCATTCAGAGGCAGGTCTTTTGGAAGGTGGCTGGTTCCTGAGGGTCCATATTCATGCACTGAGGAATTCACTATTCAGCCACTCGTGACTCCTCAGCTGGTTGTGTTGTGAGAAGACAAGATCTGAACAGAAGCAGCAGTTCCCTGCATACCTGACCTGGAAGGGTGTATCTCCATCTTTGGTTCTCTTTTCTCCCCTCCCTTTCTCGCTTCCGGGATAAAATGAGGGGAGCGGTTTTCCTCTGCAAGACCTTCAGCGACCCTTGCACTATGCCTTTCACCCTTGGAATCAACATCAGACTGAAACTTCTAAAAGTCATGAGCCCAAATATATGCCTCCCCCTTTACACTGTGTGTATCGGATATTTTTTCCCCAAAATAAGAGAGTGACTAAGAGACTCTTAATATAGTAATTTTGTACTTGGATTATATCCTTTGTGATAAAATTATTTCTTATATGTAAGACTTGAGACTCAAGTATTTTCTGAGATATGAGATAATTTTCTTTCAGATATAAATCTTTTGTCTTATTTGTTGCAACCATTTTATGTTATAATTTGCTTTGCAAGTTGAGCTTTTTTTAATAATTTGTAATGTTTCAGTTATTAGTGAACTATTACCCAAGCAAATTATACTTACTTTTTTTTACTGTCTTTTTCTAGGTGTTCACATATCTTCAAGCAAAAAATATTAATATATATCAATTTTTATGGGATATTAATGTTAATTTTTGGTTTTATTCTCTTTTTGTATATATATTAAATTGAATACTTCCAAATTTTATTTTGTTTTGCAGTGAGGTGATGATCAAATCTTACTGTTTCTCACTAGTCCCAAATTATATATTAAATAATTAAGAACTCACATATTAAAACAATTAAACAATAGCAATCAGTATAAAAATATGTAAAAATAACAAAATTATAGTGTGTGATAATCATTTAAAATAGGAAAAGATACAAGGCTGAGGTTTTATACATTAAAGTAATATTTCTTGAATTGTGCACTTTAAAATGTAAGTTCTATGAGACAATTTCCAAAACAAAGGTATTACTTAAATAAGTCTGGGTGTGCTTTATATTTTATTGTCTTTCTCTATGGAAGTCTTATAGAACACAGGGATATATTAAAAATGTGAAAAGCCTGCTGTAATTTGTTTTAATTTAACTTAATATTATCCAAATCATTTTAATAGGACTCTTACTTCAAATAGCACTGCAATAAATTAAATATTTGTATTTTCTTAGAATTCATATGTGTAAATCTAAACCCCAGTGTTGGACTCTTTGGAGGTAAGGTCTTTGGGACTAGTTAGCTAAAGAAGAAGGGGTCCTCATGAAGGGTATTATAAAATGACAAAGGACAGCTTGCTTCTCTGCCCTCTGCTTTGTGAGTCTGTAACAAGAAAATGACCACTTGCACATTAGGAAGAGGAGACTCACCAAGACCGGACCGTACTTCCGTGAGGATCTCTGAAATCCCACCCTCCAGAAATGTAAGAAACAAAGGTCTATTATTAAACCACTGAGACCCTGAAGCTTTATTACAGCAGCCCAGCCCCACTGACTGACACCAGGAGCAACCAGAGAGGTCAAGGTGTCACAGAACACCCAAAGGAAATGACAACCAGCTTCACTGGTACTGCAGTTTTCACAAACATCAACGTGGTTTATTTTGCAGATTATAACAACTATTGACATAGAAATCAAATGCAATCTTTGTAATATGGTAACTTTTTCAGTATTTACAGTTTTAACTCTTATAAGTAAAGGGATCAAAGTTAAATTCACGTGATTTAATCATTAATACTACTATATATACCACAATAAGTAGAAAAATGTTTCACATTCTGAAAAAGAAATTTCTTTTAATTAAACTTTATTTAATTACCTTGAGTTAAGGAGAAAGGAACATAAAAATGAAAAAGTAAGATGATACATTAAATTTAATAATTTGAGATGATTTTCTTCCAAATACTCTTGACAAGAACTCTCATTTTCATATTTTGCTGACTCCTATTTCCATTTTTCTTATATGTATTGGCCACTTACGCTTTCCCTGATAATGTGACATTATTTTTTCATGGGTGTGTGTATAAATGTTTATATTATTTAAAATTTCACCAAAGGACCATAATCTGTCTTACTGATGATGTGACTTCATTTTCTAAAAATAGTTAAAAGCAATAGAATTTAATGCAACAAAAACTTGCATATGAAATTCTATTAAAATGTCATTAAGAAGCCTATATTGTTGATTATGCCTTTTTAATATAAATAATGGCTGACAGTGATTTTTAGGCAGCATTGGGTCAAAAAGAAAATGATATCAGCAAGAAGATAAAGAAAATTTTCAAGTTAAAGAAATGCAAATTTCCAATGTGGACATTATCCTCAGTGAATCAATTCAAATGTATTTGCTTTGAATATAGAATCATTATGATTTTCTACTACAACTTCACTACAATATTATCTGCTGTCACAAGTCAACAAATCTTAATATTTCTTTCTCTGAAATATCTACAGAACCCAGCTAATGCCTACCTCTGTTTCCTCTACCACCTTATCACATGAGCTATTACAATCGTTTACTAAATGATTCTCTTGCTGCACTGTTGCAAACTCTAAGTATATTATCCACACTGAAGGAGAAATTCAAGTCTGGCACACCACACGTGTGTTTCACAGCAAGCTGTAAGATGCCCGAAGGAGTTTGAACATGCTCCCTCCCATGCATTGAAACTGGCCAATAGTCCCTTAAAGGCCACCCATTCCTCCTGGGTCAGGACTCCTTTCCTCGTCAAAAAAGGGCATGACTCTTTCACTAACCATAAAAGGCAACATGCTGTAATCCACCAATCAGATATAACCCTGCAAGCGCTCCTTGCTGTCTGTGTAAGTGTGTATATCTTGCAATAAAAATGGAAGTGTTCTCCAAAAATTCCCCGTCTGCATAGTGACTCTGTGCCTCACCCTCCCAATCTGGGCCTTCCCAACCTGCTCTGCATACCACCCCAGCAGATGTCAACACTACACAGCAGACAGGATACCTCTAAAAAACATAAATAGATCGTAATACTCAGAATAGAATATAAAGCTCTTGCAATGGCCTGCAAAGCCCTACACAGACCATGGCTCTCCTCACTCCTACCCATGCCACCCACCAATCATTATAATCTGCTGCTATCTCCCCACATCTCTTGGCCCCAGCCGCATTTACTTTTGGCTGACACTGTAGCACAAAAAGGACATGTTCCCCTAAACGGCCTGGAATGCACTTTCTTTACTTGGAATGTGCACTTTCCTCCAAATACATGTAAATCTCTTGTTGCCTTCTACATCTCTTCCTACCAAGCTTCACACATCAACATCTTCCACCAACAGTTCTGTTACCATCACAGTAACCTCACTTTCAGCATCTTCTGTAGAAGCGGCCATAGTTCCACATTCTTAGGCTCTTGATCTCAGCGTCCCGTCGTCCAATAACAGTTACTCTCAAGTCCACCTCACTTCGTGCTGGTCTCTGCTGATACTATCTCCTTTTCAGAACCTTCTCCCACCACATCATATAAACTAGCACACACAGCACTCCTCTCTTCTCCAATGCCTTCTACCTTGCTTCATTTTTCTTAGGAGAATGTTTCAGACTGTATTACATCTATGAGTATTTAAAAGTTAGTATTTGTTTATGAGCTGTATTCTCTCACAAAAACAGAAGTTCTTTTTCAATTGCGGCTTTCAGGTATTTTATTTATTGCTGCACCTCACCATCTAGAATTGGGGACAATATCTGGCATATTTAAACTTGCTAAGTAGATGTTTACTGAGTAAATTAAAGAAGGAATGGACATGCATTTCACTAAAGGTGAATTCATTTTGAAAGTTAATGAAAGATTAGTACTAATATCCACATGGATTTCAATAGGATGCAACTTTTGCTTGTACCACGAATATGAATCAGAAAATGGGAATCTTTGCTACAGCATGACTCGCATTCTGGGAGCTCAAAGGCAAATTAGGAAAGTAACAAAACAAACACGAATCTAGATAACTCTGGCCCTCAGGATAAACACGGAGCGCTCCAGAAATATGAGTTTTAATCATCTAAAATAATGAAATTATCTAATAGATTTCCCAAACCTCTACTCCCTCTGCACATTGGAAGAGCTTGGGACATTAAGTCCAAACTGAAGGATGTCTTTTCTGATTACAGAAACCAAGCAGGTATGCACAGATCTGTATTTGTTGACTCAAAAACTAAAATGAATTTGCTAAGTCCAGTTTGATTTCCTGTCAGCAGGTCACCACTGTTCCACCAAGCAGGCTGCATATCTATAAGTATCAGGTTCATTTTAACTTTTTCCTATTTAGAATAATCTATGATATATGTTTCCTTCAAAAAACCATGTGAAATTAAATCATCTCCAAGGTTATTTAGAAGTCTTTCTAAGTCTAGATTCTGTTTTAAATTAGAAATATATCTTTCTTTGAATTACAAGATAAAAACCTGGGACCTCTCTTTCCCTGGAGACAATTTCCTTTTAGGAAAATCAAAAACATTCTTTAGCAGCTTGCTTTAGAAGTAAATCTATAAAACTCATATTTAACAATATAAAAAGAGCCAACTTTATTACACCTTTTACGTAGACAACTTCAAAAATAGTATCTGAAAAAAATGCTAAAAATCCTTCAATATTCAATCTAGGCATTAGGGAAATTAGCCAAATCAATTTACTAATATACATTAAATTTTACAACCTCTTATTCAAATTCATCATTCAAATCTATAGTTAGAATATGTTGCATTATCCTGAAGAGAAGTAGCTTGGGATGAAGTATTTTATAATAAGCACAGTGTAAAGCAAATATAGGACAGGAAAGTGATTTTCACATTTTCATATAAAATGGAGCAGAAGGGGGCTAATCAGACCCAGCTTTACTAATCTACACAATGTTTCCTGACTCCTCTGACTGTGCATAAGATTGACTTTTACAGTGTGAGTCCGCGATCAATCAAAACGCTTTCATGCTGAAGATGGTGTAGAGAATAGACCACGTCCAAATCAAATGAACCTTTATTCCATACTTTCCCCCAGGAATATCAGAATTCGTTTAACTACCCATTTGTCCTAATAAAATCTTCTGTTTTCCACACGATGCAGGTGAACTGAGCAGAATTCCCAATTTTATCTACTCTTACGAACCTGAGCAAACAGTGGAGCAGTGTAGGCAGAGGGCGCGGCAGGCCAGTCCCGGTGGCCCCTGAGGCCGCTCCCAGCATGGCTTAGTTCAGTTTTCTCCGTAGAACACAGCGGAGCGAAGCCACTCGGCCCCTAAGGTTTCTCTGCAGCTTTGAGTCAGTGCATTTTCTTCCGTGAGACAAATACCATCAACTCAGTATCTGCACGAGACCGGCTGCAGGACTCTGAGGACAACACACGAAGATGTTCAAATATCGTATATTAAACGATCATATTTGCACATGACCTGCAAATATTCTCTTGAATACTTTAATCACCTGTAGATTTCTTATAATACCTAATTCTCTGTATAGCTTTCTTACTATGCTTTTAAAGAATGATGACAAGGAAAATAGTGTGTATGCATTTTTTTTTCAGAATATCTTTTGATCTGCAGCTGGTGGAATCAGTGTTCCTGGAACCCATGGATACAGGGGCCGGCTATCCAAACAGTCAGGAAAAGAGGTACTGTATCCCTGCAGGTGTTACATTGTCTAAGCCTACACAAAATTGTTTCAGGCTACTAAGATGTAGAAAATGCTAAAAGGAGAGGTTTTATACCACTGTTAAATCTCTGCTTCTAAAAACCTTACTTAAAGATTATAAACTCTCATTCTGTCATATTTCTGATTAATGTCTCCTGATTTTTGCTTACTCATAGGTTGACTTGGTGACTTCGGCCCATTGACCGGCTGCTGCTGCATGATCTTCCGTGGCCTCTTCTTTCATCGGCAGACAGACAGGTCTTATTGCAACACCTCTGTCAGACCATGAGTGCACGACATTACTACTTACCCTTTGGTCACTCTCGCCTCTCATGTGCCTCGTACCAACTAAGTGTTCCATCGATGCTTGCTTTGTGTGAGACCCTAGGTATGTTTAATCAGTGAAGAAAAGGGATCGGGACTCTCTGGTACTATGATAGTGACTTCCAAAGTTACAGGATTCATTCAGTATGCTTACTTTCCTTCTCACGATAAATAAAGTTGTGGAGCTATGATTGGTGATATTCCTCTGACAGGTTTATAAGTCAGAGCATTAGTATATTCTTTACTATTCATTCATAAAAACTGAGCAGAGCAGGTATACACAAAAACTCATTCTGAAATAATTTTTCTTGTCCTCAGTGGATGGAAAATTCTACAGAGGATACCTGGTAAGGAAAAACTTAAGTAGTTTGAAAAACTGGTTTTACTTCCCTTGAAAATTCACTTCAGCCCATCCTTTCCCATGAAATACTCTTTGAGGCTCTGTATTTGATTACCAGTAATGAGATCAAAATGTAGCAGAAGAAAATCTCCCTGATGTGAACTAGTTCAAGGCAAGTAAGGACAGTCTTGTGGATAAAGGGTAATTTAAATGTGTGCACTGAAATTTATGGATACAAACCATTATGTATTGCAGCAATAAAACCTGAGCCACGTTATTTTAAGGAAAAAAATCTCCAAAGTTCTTACAGTGAGTAGTTCTGCCCAATCAAAGAGGACGGTTGATCCAGTCCTCTCTACATGCTTCATGGTTACCTCCTCCATGAAGACTGAAGGATTCAATATGTCACAAAAAGGAAGACTATTCTGCTATTTTCCACACCTGAATCACATTTGCAAAAGAAATACACAGAGCTCCATAAGTTTATACGCAGTACAGATGATCATAGCATGGTAACAGAGTTGACTAGGAACCTCTGAGAGCCATAGAAGAGATGAAGATCACGTGACTAGTAGGGTTAGGCTCCATTCTGTGTGTGATATTCTCCCTGACCTGAAAACAGCAGTGCCTCGATGGTGCTGGTACTCTATGGATAGGCCCAGCTCAGTACCAAAAAGTAAGGTGTCAATAATGAGAAAACCTCTTTATAGTTATTATACCCTGGCATAATTCATAAAACTGCAAGTGCTTGACATAATGAATGGAAGGCATTTTTGTGCCAGCAAGGCATGTAGTGACTTTTTCTGTTAGATTCTCAATTGCTTCATTTTGTTTAAATAAACCATGAGGGAATCAGAGTAGCTTCAGAAAACCTTGAGATTTCCCTCTTTTTGGAGAATATGTACCTTTTTCAAAAATACATATTCTGGACAGAATATAAAAATTGCCAATGTTATGACTGAGAAAAAGATGTTAGGTGTTGTAATTTCATTATTATATTCTTTCATTCAGATGTATTGTACATCAAAATAAATTCTTCTTAATTTTACATGAAATATGGGTCCTACTTGGAGTACTGGAAAGTAAGGTTTCTGTGAAACACTAGAAAAAGTTTAAAAAGGAAAGTTTAGAATGCTAAAATACTTCATGTCTGCCACACAACTTATAGTATAATATCAACTATGAGTTTAGTGACCTCAGTTTAGGTAAGTATCACAGCAGATTGGTGTGAACGTTATGTATTTAAACATTAAAATAGACAAGTCTGTGCATATATATACATGTGTCTTACAATATATTGTTGTAGGCAGTGACTGCTGCCTATTTATATTTAATATGCAAGATAAATATTACATACTCAAAATATATTTTCAAAAGTGGCACTTTCCTTGTCCTTTATCACAAAGATTAAAATGAGGCAAAAGAAATTGCCTTGTGAGATGTTTTCAGTAATCTCAAATAGATTAGAATTCATCACATACATCTAAATGACATAAAGTAAAGCATTTCCATTTTCAAACTAAATTAGCATGAAAGCTACATCTAAATCTTTTTAATTCATCCATTAGAAATGAAATGATGAACACACAATCATAAATCTTGTTAGGAGTTTTAGGCCCTGTTTTTGAGAGTTGGAAGTTCCAATGGACCCTTTGATCAGAATCAGCACAGACTCGAGCAATGGATTTTGCCATTAGTCATGATTACAGCTGTTAGAATATGTATAAGGAAAATAATTTTGCATACCATGGGGATTATCCCATGCTAGCATAATTGGTGCATTTCAAGTTATATGAAATACTGTAAGCTTTATTAATTATAGTATTGTGCCAAACAGTTAATCCTAGACTGTGTCTCATTTTCAGAAAGCCCACTATTTAACTTTCATTATTAATCTTAACACATCTGTGATAAAATTTAATCATGCCATGCACTGAAATAGTTAGATAAGTATTTTGTAATTTCTGCTTTCATTTTAAGCTGTACTCTAAACTGGTGCCAAAATATGCAGTCTATATTATTTCTGAGTTTTTCCTACTTATATTGTCTGCTGCTCATGTAAAAGTTTTTAATATTTTAGAAATCATGGTTCTACTCACAGCTGATGAAAGCTATGACACGTTTCTTTAATAAATGTACATATATATACAAGTTACACACACATGTAATATGCATATATGATGTATATTTGTAGCTTGTGTCCAATTTCAGAGCATATATGGATTGCAGCAGAAATATTTGTGTCCTGTAACAGATACTTGATATTTCCGGGGATGATGACACTAAAAAGCACACAAATCTGTTGGACTTCTCAAAATAAAGAAGGGCCAGTAATTTTTGGGAAGGATTGCATATGGCATTCAAAGCAGAGTTTATAGGTCAAATGAGAAACATTTTATTTCCAGAGGTGATCTTTTCATAGGAACAAAAGGATTCCACTGACCTACAGGTCTTCTAACTGAGATGTTTCCTCCAAATGTGACATAAGATCCAATTCAAGTAGCTCATTGTTGCCAAAGAAAATAAAGTGCTTTATCTTGCACACACCATCATTCATTAGAGAGACATATCATTGAGCAGCTGTTTGTGTTAAACTCCTTCCTAGAATATGAGGCTTTGAGAATACAATCCTGATAATTCTGGACAGTGACAGTGATGTAAAACTGTGAAAGAAGGCCATCTGATAAGTGACTGAGGCAGCACGAAAGAATAGAATGTGATATTAATCTGAAATCTTACAGGATGAGAAAGAACCAGCTGTGGATAGATTGCAGCATAGACTTTCTAGCAAGTGGAACATGGATCTGAAGGTCACAAGGCAAGAGGAAGGCTTGGCGTGTCCAAGGAACACAACTCCTTCTAAGACGAAGTCAGGAGAGGAGGTTGGGGCAGATTGTGTAGGATCTTATGTGTGTAAAAAGGAACTTGTGTTTTTCTGGACACTGAAGCTTTTAGACAGTTTTAAGTATAGAAGTGCATGATGCAACCAAATGTGTATTTTGAAACTATTATTTTGTCTGTGGTCACCTTAATCTAATAGTATTTATAACAAAACATGCTAACTTCCATTTGGTAAGATACATGGAAATT
This sequence comes from Petromus typicus, assembly GCA_004026965.1. NCBI lineage: Eukaryota > Metazoa > Chordata > Mammalia > Rodentia > Petromuridae > Petromus > Petromus typicus. The sequence goes on from PVIR01002738.1 coordinate 54,415, forward strand.
TCTACTGTTGATGGTCAAAACAAGTTGTGCTCTGTAATAAAAAAAATCTTATAATGATATAATTATCTAAAATTTGTCACTAATATCTAACTTTATAATTTTTATTCTATCTATATAAAATGTTAGCTTTCTCTTCACTCAGTAAATAATTATTAAACAACTTTTATGTGGTTGGTCCTGTTCTATATCAGTACTTTTCAAACTATCTGAGATGAAGAATTACTTTGGGCTTTTCTTCCCCAATTGTCAATTGATATTTTTATATAGTGTAATAAAAAATAAACTATTAAAAAAGTAAATTTTAGACATACAAGATACAAGTTTAATTTGTTAGAATCAATAAACAAAAATATATTATAGAACCTAGAATCAAAAGAAATATCAAAAGGGAAAATATGGCAATAAGTTGCAAAACTGTAAATGTTGTCTCTTAAAAGTAATACATAGGGGGCCAGGGATTTAGCTCAGTGGTTCTGTGCCTGCCTTGCAAGCTCAAGGGCCAGGTTTGATCCTTGGTAACCACATACAACAATGCTGAGCATGGTGACTCATAGCACTTGGGAGGCAAAAGCAGGAGGAATGCTGAGTTTGAGGCTGCGTTCAGGACCAGCCTGAACTACAAAACAAGATCCTGTTTCAAAAATACAAAAAAAAAAAAAAAAAGTACATGTATAGACAATTGATAAAGAAGATTTCTAATAAACTTGTAACTTTTGTCATTCCCCATGGTAGCTAACTAGCACTTTTCCATAAGAAATTCCTCTACACACATTTTGAATAAACATTAATATACCAATATTTCAAATTCTTAGTATCTTTATTTCTCACTTATTGTTTGACTAAGCTTGGATCATCAATGCTTCTTGCAAGAGACTACATGGGACCACATGGTTTCTGTTTAGTTTTAATAATATCCTGGAACAGAAACTAGTTTCCCAGAGAAATATTGACAAGATTTTAAGAAGATACTTTTAAAATAATGTTTAAGTTCAAGAAATTCATTTTTAGGTTTTACACAAAGTGAAACAACTTGTATATATCCAGATTCATCTTCAGTCCTTCATCACAGCTAGATATAATGACTTAACCCACAAAAGTCTTGATAAGACTCAAACTTCTCTAGTCTTTGTTTAATGAGTATAGGTCACCACTATAGACCCATATCATAAGCGACCAATGACCGTCACTCTGGATGTCACTGAAATGTCAAATCAGAATAATTAATTAATATTCATCAGTATTATTTTGTGCCCTCATTTCAATTCTTTCTTTTCTATTTTCCATCAAAGAACAGTAGCAATCAGTTCATGGACCCAGACTAGTACATGAACTTTAAGTTTGAGTACAGTTCTAGACTACCCTTTCTACAAATAAAACAAGGGTCTACATTTTCAAAATCATTAAACTCACTCATAGTTATATATAAGGAAAAGGATGTTTACTCTTCACTCATCGTAATATATGAGAAATATTAAAAACTATCAGCAACAAAACTCAGTGTTAAAACTAGAAGCATTGTTCTTCAGATGACTACATATCACACCTCATTAAAGAAAAATAATAGTAATGTGTATTTATGTGTAAAATTAATTAAATCTGATTTAATTAGGCATGTTTATAACTAGCCAAAATATGCAGCCAACACTCAACTAATTTTTTCTAGACAAGAATTAGAGATTATGTAATATTGAAACATAAGAAGAAACAATCATTATACCCCTGAAAAATAATATAAGAAGTTGAGGGGCAGAGGATTTAGCTCAGTGGTTCCAGCACCTACTTTGCAAGTACAAGGACTGGGGTTTGATCCCTGGTCATGACACACAACAATGCCAGGCATGGAGACTCATGCCCACCAGCAATCAGTATCATTGTAATTCCTCTACTTGGAAGGCAGAGTCAGAAGGATTGCTGAGTTTGAGGCTGAGTTCAGGACCAGCCTGAACTACAAAGCAAGACCCTGTCTCCAAAAAAAAAAAAAAGTTGAACTAATAGCCTACAACTATCAGCACATAATAGTTCTTACTAAAAGAACTTACATCCTTTGCCGAGAAATTATAGTTTTTAGACAATAAAGAAGTAGTTTAAAGGAAGTAGTTTAAAGGAAGGAAGATAGTAATTAGTAAGACAGTAATTAAAGGAAATAGGAAGATAGTAAATACAATAATGATTATTTTATTTGTTTACTCATGAAGACTATCTTTAAACAGTATTGGAAATATGAATAATTCCAAACCTTAGGATAAACTGTTTTTCAAATATCACAAAAATATGCACAGCAAAACTGTTGAACACATTAGCTTCAGCCTCATCTTTCAACATTATCTGTTCAAAAGAAATCCTCTTAGGAATTGCTGTTTTCACTTGAACAGTTATCTTCTTTATACTATTTGAATTTGAGCTGATTTTCACAGCATAGCAAAAAATAAGATCTTATGGAGAGATAAATGCTACTTAAAATAATGAACTAAGGAATTAAGGATATGTTCTTATCATAATCTATCCACTCTGCTCATTTCACAAGGATTTTATTATATTGAAAAATTTCTTTTTAGTAAATAGAAATCAAAAATCCTCTGTTTTTTAAATTATAGGCAGGGATAATCTCTCTATTCTCAGTTTTTGCTTTCTTTTCTTGTTAAGAGAGGAAAAGGTCAAATCACAATGGTCCTCACAAGCTATTAATATTCCTCTTCTCTCAGGCGAGCTGTTGATTCCATGACACCTGCAGTCTCTAATCCCTGTTGGTTATGGCTTGGTGACCTCTGGTCTTATCAACTGTAAATATCTTCCTTACATATTTCCTATTTGGAAGGCAAAGTCTTCTCTCAACATTAACTTCAACATTCATCACCAGCTACAAAGAATCTTTCTTAGAATGAAAATATAAGCAATGTGACAATATCTGAATCAATATAAAAAGTGAACAAAACAACAGCGATGCCTGATTTCCTGATCATTCTATTATTGATTCATAAATCTTCCAAGTTTAAACCTAAGCTAGAAAATATGATAGTATCATCAAGGTTTTCAAACACTACATAATTGTAGTCAATAGAATCATAACTTCTTCAGTTAAATTTTTTTTTTTTGGTCACAGGATTAGAAAATATTTTCCAACTCAGCCTTAATACTAATAATATGAAAGACTAATAAAAATCCTTTGTGTTTCATAAGCATGCTTCCAGCATAATTATATGTTCATAAGTCATTAATTTAACCTCAACTCTTTCTTTATATTTGAAGAGCTAAAGAATCTCAACACGTTTAATTAAAAATGGCTGCATTATTCCTGTGCTATCACCTGCATTCCCTGCATGGAAAATTAATCATTGTTCTCTTTTTCTAGATAAGGCAAGGGAAGTGGAAGCCAATGGAAATTAAACTATCCTAGACTAACGTACAAATTTCAAATACAACTGGACTTAGTCATCCATATTCTTCACCAGGGTCATTTGATACTGTCAAAATTCTGAAACACACTTATTTTCTTATGTACATTAAGGAATATGACAAACATAGTTTTTTTGAAACACATAAAATGCAACCATGGTTTCTATAAATAATAATTTTTATGTGCGGACAAAACTATACAAAACTTTCTTGCACATTCTCAATTTGGACATCATTATTTAAAATCTCAATTTCTAATCTGAATGTTAGTTTGAAATTTCTTTGAATATAACTTACCCACATAAATGTTTGGATTAAATTTTGTGGGAAAAGTCCTTGGCTTCTCTCTCGGAATCTAAACTCCCTACCCAATATGCACTCCGTTTAACTCGAAACAGTGAACATAGGCAGAGGTTGGCCTCGACACACAGTCACTTCCTGCTTTGATACCAGAAAGTTAAGTTGCAGGAAGTTTAAAATAACCTCAACCCTCAATTTATAGTATTCCTGACATTGACTAGAAATGGATAATTGTTAGCCATATTTCAGAAGCATATTTCAGAAGCATACATCAAACACATTCACACACAAACACACACACACACACACACACACACACACACACATGTACACACACACCCTCTCACTGTTTTCTACAGAAAAGTCTGATAATCTCAGGAACTCACCCATGTATTACAACCTCAATAAATGCATATGCAACTCTGCTTTTCCTTGTAAATGTAGAAAATAATTCATCTTAGTATTAACTTTTATTTGTTAAGAAAACAGTTAGAAGGAGCTATGACTTCCACAGGTCAATCAAATTTGAAGAATATCAACCAAATTTTTGCAGCTATATTTTGTGGTAATTTTTTTGCCTTCTATGTAATATGCTATTTACAAAATGATACAAGTCAGCCTCTAACATCATTTTTAATTGATTAATGAAGAAAATAACATGCATACAGTGATCACAAAGGAAGGTTTTGATCCATCTATTCACAATCACGTTGATTGCATTGTGTTTGATAATATCTGAAATAAATATTATGATACAAATTAATCATATGAGCTATTCAGTTCTTATTATAAAGATGTTTAAAAAATAATCTAGGTTTTTTATGCTATATCCAAATGACTTGCTTGCAGATAGACTTTAAAAATAATTTTACAGTACTTTGTTTAATAAAAGCCTACTTTCTATTATTAAGCAATGCAGGCATCTAGGTAAAATCTTGGAAGACAGAAAAGTACATAAAGTGAAAACTTTGACCTCGTAATATTAACCTTGTTTCTGATTTTCAGAAAAATTTGATTCTTCCTTTGCAACATACTTTTTAGAGCATTTTTCTTCAAAATTCTTAAACAACATAATCTCAAAATTATAAATGTTAAAATCAGTAAATAATAATTTTGAGCAAAGGCAAAACTGAAACAAAACAAACCGAAATCTCTTCATTTGACAGAAAGCACACATCCTTCATCCTTGGTTCTCTGTGACATGTTTTTATCACTTTTAATTCAGTTATTTATTTTTAAATTTAGTTATTTTAATCTATGACAATTTGATATCTCAAAAGTTGCAGTTTTAAGCACCCACTCATCCTTGAAATATTTTTAAATTTATCTATAAAAGTTGCTACTTTTGTAATGAAATACAAAAGCATATATTCTGCTTTGCAGAGGTCAGTGGATATAGTTTGCAGAGACTATTCATTATATTTCTCTCAGTGGTTCTCAAGCTATATATGCACATCAAACCTCCCAGAGAGCTTGCCAAAATGCAGACAGTGGGGTTCTACCTTTAGACTTTTTGAGTCAATGAGTCTGCACTTGAGAATTTGTGTTTTCAACAAGTTCCCAGGCAATGTCCAGGGACCGCTTTTGGAGAGTTATTGATCTATGTAATCTATGGATCAGTTCAGAACTTAGCTTTCTAAGGATATGACTAGATCATTATTTTAGTGAATACTTTAGTTCTAGGTATACACTAGGTTTCAGAAAATGCTTTTCTTTGATTAATTTTAAAATTATAAATAAAATAAATTATATTCGGCACCTACCAGTTACCTGGGTATAAAATATTCCATTTTTCTCTTACTTTACAAATTGAAAATATCTTAGCTTGTGTTTCAGAGAACATAGTTGTATAAAATAAACTTTTATTTTATTAGCTCAGTGGTTCCAGCACCTGGCTTGCAAGCACAAGAGCCCAGGTTCCATTCCCAGTAACCACATACAACAATGCCAGGCATAGTGACTCACCGCCCCCCCCAGCAATCAATACCACATACCACAGTGCTGGGTGTGGTAGCTCACGTCTGTAATCCCAGCACTCGGGAGGCAGAGGCAGGAAGATTGTTGAATTAAGGCAGAGTTCAAAGCGAGACCCTGTTTCAAAAATAATAAATAAATAAATGGGTGTAGAATATTTTTGCCTATGAATTTTCTTTTTAGTGCATTTTGATTTCTTTATTGACAATAATTGCAGTCATCCTAGCAAATGAAATATAATGGTAAAATACTGTACAATTAACAAAATTAAGGTATGCTTAATGAAATTGTTGATTTTTAGGAAATTTTAAATAGTGTTTTGTTGTATAGATGAGTTTTGGATAAACAAAACTTGATCTCTTACTTTCACTGTAACATTAAGTTGATATGACTAAAATTTGAACTATTAGTTTTTTTCTTACATTTGCCTTGCCTTCTGGATTATGAATTTAAGTAATATACTTCTTATGTGTTAAATCCTACTATGAACCTGTTTTAGAAATTCTGAATGTTAGTTGAAAAATCAATGAGACTGGAAGAAAATAATTAATGATTATTTCTTTTCCTTTGTCAATATGTTATGGTATTCATATGACTCCCTCTGGTGGCAAATGTAGCATGGAATGTTAATCTGAGAGGAATATATATGTGAGCATTTTTTCTTGATACAAAACAAAAGAAAGGAAGGGAATAAACAATGGTTTCTTACCTCTGTATGAAATTGTCTTCTCTCTCTTGTCTAATACCAACCATAATCTGATGTTACTGTTGGAATCTGTTAGAAATTATCACAAATCAATATTGAAGATAGATTAAATCTGTTTTGTCAAAAATTAGGCTGGAAAATGCCATGTGTATTGGTTCACACTGGAAAATGGTGTTAAATAGTTCATGCAGATATTTTACAGTCAATGCAGAATAAAAATATCATTAAAGCAATTAGTCAAAGAAAATAGCTCCCAAACTCCAATCTCAAATCCTTAAAATATGATCCTTTCATAATCATATATAAGTTGGTCTAAGAAAACCTAAGTGTCAGCACCCAGAAAATACCCTTGGAATTTTATTAACTAAGTCATTCAGAGATGAAATTGAATTTCGCTTCTGCCAGCCAGTGGATAGGTAACCCTAGTCATGTTAGCTAATTTCTTTCTTTTTTTTGAGACAGGGTCTCGCTTTGTATTTCAGGCTGGCCCTGAGCTCAGTCTCAAACTCACATCACATCAATCCTCCTGCCTCTGCCTTCCAAGTGCTGGGATTACAGGAGTGAGCCACTACGCCCAGCACTGTGGTATGTGGTGCTGATTGCTGCTGAGTATAAGTCTCTATGCCCCATATTATATGTAGTTACTGGGGATCCAACCCGGGCCCTTGCGCTTATAAGACAAGCACCGAAACCACTGAGCTAAATCCCTGGCCCATGTTAGCTAATTTCTGAGGTAATTTCTCATACCCATAAAATGGGATAATACTTATTTTACAAAGTTATTACAAAGATTGAAACCAGTAACATCCTCAATGAACTAACACTGAGTCCCCTGTACAGTAAAATCCTTCCTGTTATCATAGGTATCCTTTCCAATTAACAAGTTGAAGCAAAAGGAACTACATAAGTGAAGCATTCCAGGCTTGCCTTGGTCCACGCCATTCCTGACAACATGGAAACCAAAGCAGCACTAGTAATGGGCTGGACCCCATGAATCCAGGCTACAGATATATGCTCTGGGTCAGCTCTGCAAATTGAGCCCCCAGACCAACTCAGATGGATTGAGTCAACAAAACCAAGACAATGGACCCCAAGTCCAGACTACCTACCTACTCACGGGATAGAGGTGCCAGGTCAGATTCCTGGGGACTCTGGATGGACACAGCCTTTCTTGGACCACACTGGATGGTATGCCTAGAACCTCTGGATGGAATGACTAGTGAAAATGACTGACTTCATTGATTGCCATAGGCACACACTTGTTCACCTGTACAGACACCATTGTGTAGCCGAAAGGATCACAGATAATTAGAGAAATACACACCACCAAAGGGCCTAGACAAAGCCCGGATAACAGACCCTATTGAAGTGGAAATGTATCCAGGGATGGTGGTGCAGGATTGTTATCTTAACACTCTGGGACTCTGAGACATGGAGATTTCAAGTTTCAGACCAGCCTGGAAAATTAGTGGGACTCTTCTTTGAAATAATAAAACAACAAATCAGAAAGGGCTAGGGATGTACCTAAATGCAAAGGTCTTGGATTCAATCTCCAGTGGGCACGTGCGCACACACACACACAAACACACATTCACACTCACACAAGATAAGAAAATGGAAATTATATTCTACCTAACAAAAAAAATTTTGTTATTAATCATTGTTATGAAGAAACCCAGTGAGCTACAAGAGAACACAGATCAACAAATAAATGAAATTTAAAAATAACTATACCAAATAAAATTAGATGTTCAAGGAGATAGAAGCCATAAAAAAGAACTAATTGGAAATACTGGAGGTGATACCTTTGACTGAAATAGTACAATCCATACAAAGTTTTAGTGTCAGATATGATTGGATGAATCAATGAGAATGGGTGAGCTCAAAGACATATCACTTGAAATTGTCCAAATAAATAAGAAAAGTGAGATAGGAAAGCCTATAGGCCTTTTAGAACTCAGCAAACAAAACAGGACAAAATGAACACAGGAAGAGAAAAGGACATGGGACATATTTAAAGAAATAACAACAGAAAACTTCCCACACTGGAAAAGAGAAATAAACATACAGATTCATGGACCTCCATACTAATTTCCATACTAGTTTACATTCCCACCAATAATATAGAAAGTTCTTTTCTTCCCTGCAGCTGTGCCAGCATTTATTATTTGATTTCTTGATAATAGCCATTCTTTCCAGACTAAGATAGAATCTTGGTGTTGTTTTAATCTGCATTTCTTTAACAGTCAGATGTTGAATATTTTTATTATATTTATTGGCTGTTTATAATTCTGAGAAGTGTCTATTCATTTCAACTTTTCATATTTTAATTGTGCTTTTTTAAATTTAGAAATCTAATATTTTTAGTTCTTTTTATATTCTAGAAATAATCTAAGCAGTCACTAGTAAAATATTTTTTCCATTTGACACATTGTCCCTTTATTCTATTGGCTGTTTCCTTTGCTATGCAAAAAGGTTCTAATTTGACATATTCCTGTTTTGTCAAGTGTTTGTGTCTAGATGTTGCCCTGGAGCTTCATGCAGTCATGGAGAGGGGACTTTTCACAAGTGGCTGGATCTGGAGTGTGCAGTGCTGGGATCAAGAATGTGTGATTACTAACTCAGTCTACTGGTTGGTTTGGCATAGTTCAGGCTAGGATTAAGGCTGTGAGTTCTACATCTTCCCTAGGGCTAGCAGAATGCATTAAACAAAAGAGTCAGAGAACAAATATGTTGGCTCACCCACTTGCTTGCTGTAGACACTCTTTCCTCTGTGATGCCCCCTGCCATGCCACTTCGCCTTGGACTGAACTGAACTATGAACTGAAACCTCTACAAACTGGGAGCTAAATAAAGATTCTTTCCTTTACCTATGGATGTCACACATCTTGTCTCAGCAATGAAAAAACAATTTTGTTGACCCTTAATGTTTTTTCTTGCACAATCGGAGTTCTCTTCAAAAAGCTTTTGCTAATCCCTAGAAACCCAAAACATACATAATATGAAGAGAAAAATAAAAGACAGAAAACAAGAAAGAAAGAAATAGATATTTTGCAAATAGGAAGGAGTATAGAGGTGGAGGAAGAGTAGGGATAGAAGTAGAGTGAATTAAGATGTCATGTATGTGTCCCAACTACCCATGATGAATGCAATTGTTATGTGCAGCAAACCTGTACTAAAAAATATACAACATGAAAATATTCAAATATAAAGCCATTTAGGTAAGAATATAGTCAAATTTAGAAAATTCTAGTACTAAATGGCATTACATAAATCATTTTAACTATTATATTATTAAAGGAAACATTGAACTATTATAAATAATTACAGCTATAATAATTTTTAAGAGACATGATGTATAAATTATCTAAATCTGATTGCCTCTGTTTGAAGATGGTGTGATTTTATATCTAGAAAACCTTGAAGATTCCATCAAAAATGCATTAAAAGTAATATGTTCTGAGTGTTTTCACCTTATACACTAACACATGATGCAAGAAGACATTTTTAATATGACAGTTATGTTATATATTTTATGATTTATGTTATAATATGATAAGATAAGAAAAATAAGAATACATCTAACCACGAAGTTTAAATATCTGTAGAAAATCTGTAATATATTAATTAAAGAAATTGTACAAAATATAAGCGAATAAAAAGATAACTCATTTTTAAAGATTGAAAAACTAATATGCATTGTTGTAATGTCCATACAGTGCAAACTAATATGTGTGTTTAGTACAATCTCTAATTTGCAAATGTCAGTGACGTTTTTCTCAAGAAATAGGGAAAAGATCCTAAAACTCATATATAATCACAGGAAACCCTAGGTAATCAAAGTAATCTTAAGAAAAATATAACTGGAAGCACAACATTACCTGTTTTCAAAACAGAATATAAAACTATTGTACTCAAAATAATATGAACTAGCATAAAAACAAACATATAAACAAATGAAACACAACCCAGGCATAAATCTACTAATATCCAATTGATTTTTAGCAAAAGTTTCAAATTAGAGATAGGCAACCTCTTATTAAGTTGTGTTGATAAAACTTAACATTGACATACAAAAGACAGGAATGTTACCCTTATCTGACACTATATTAAAAATCAAGTGCAGATGGATTAAAGACTTAAATAGAAGAGCCTGAGTTTGTAAATCTACTGCAGAATTAGAAACTACATGACTTTGGTCTGGGCAATAATTTCTTATATGACACCAAAAATACTGACAGCAAAAGTAGATTAAAACCTTCATGTATAACAAATGAAATGATCAACACAATGAAGAGATAAGTTAAAGAACGATACAAAACATTTGTAAGGTACACCTCTGGTAATATCTAGGATACATAAGGAATCTTGGCAAGTCCATAGAACAAACACAAATAACTTAATTAAAACCAGGTAAGGGACTTGAATAGACATTTTTCAATATAAGATACACAAATAACCAAAAAATATATGGAAACATTGCTCATCTCATTATCATCAGGATAAGTATCACCTGAGACTTGTTAGAATGGCTAGACACAAAGAGAGGAAGATTAACCAGTTTGGGAAAAAACAAACCTTCTTTGTTACATGTTGGTGGGAACGTAAATTAGTTTAACCATTTTAGAAAACAGTGTGGATGTTCCTCAAAACAATTAAAAGTGGAACTTCTATGTTATCCCACCATTTCACTTCTGGGTATATATCTAAATGAAATAAATCAGTCTGTCACAGAGATATTTGGACCCCCTGTCCATTGCACCATTATTCACCAGATGTAAGATACAGAATCAACTTAAGTTTCCAGGGTCATCAATAAACAAAATGTGTTTCTGAGCTAAGACAGAACATGGGTATGTGGGAAACAAAGCTGGTCACAGGTAAAAGAAATATTGTAAGAGGAAGAAGAGCAAAGATAATTGATGTCTCCTGGTAGAACCTTCGTGTGTTTGTTTAGCAAAAGAATCCATCAGGTGACATGAAACACTCATTATTACCTAAATGATGTTTCTGCACACATCCTCTTGACAGTTTTTATTGGTCGGTTCAAACAAATCATTTGGCCTCATTTTCATAACTGATGCTTGGTCATTGTGCTAGTTTAGTAAATGAATAAATTGTAAATATACATAATGACCGAAATATACTTTCAGGTTTGTTTTCTCACTGAGGTTCGATGTTACAAAGCTCATTTAAGACAGACATTTTACAATGCTATTATTTAACCTTCTTTCCAAGAAGGAGTGTTGGCAGTATAGACCAGTCGGAGACTGGAGCCCTGTTGTCAACCACAGGGCTAGGAACATGATCTGTCATCCATCTGCTTCTTGAGACTCTCATGTTGTCTTTTTGCATGTTTTTGGTGTAGCTGAGGTGTAGTGTCTCAGGAATGGTGAATACTACCTCCAGCCCTTTGAGTCTTCAACATTCCTTTTTTCCCCTAACACTGATCTCTCTTTCTCTCCCACTTTCCTTTGTTTGCCTTCCTTTCTCCTTTCCTTCCTTGTCCTCCCTTTCTTTGCCATTATAGAAATACAACCTATTATGTGAAATACGAATTTAAAGGTAAGAAAGTTATTTGATCTGACTAGTCTGCTGTTCAAATTAAAGTTGAAACAGCAGCCAGTCAGAAGAAAGTTCCTTTGCCTCCCTGTGTCTCCGTGTATGTAGTCCCTTAAGATTTCTGCAGAGGTTGGAAAGCATTTCTGTGTACAGATTACTAGAAGAAAAAAAGAACATACAAAAATCAGATTCCGAGTTTTTCAACCAATATATGCACACTTTTAACTACATAAGATGAATTCATAGTAATAATAGTTAGCTCCATAGATTTTGCAATTCTTGAATTTACTCAAAGTTACACCCTATTCACTGACCAAAAATATGAAAAATAACATTATCCTGGGCACCAATATCATGTTTTTATCCCTCCACTCTAGTACATCACACATTTACTTACCAAGTCCTCCTACTTTGTCTGTCTTCAAAACTCTTCTCAAGTGTATTATTTATAGAAATTACAAACATTTCTCTTTTTCCTACGTGTCACGCAGGACACGTAGGAATTGTATTCAATTGAATTGAATTCAATTGTACCATTTTGCAGTTTCCAACATCAATTTACTTTTTTATTTGTGCATCCTTCAGGATTCTGACATGAAACATGATACATTCAAGTGTCTGAGAAGAGGAGACTTTAAAGGAGGTTTACAAGTCTGATTCTGAATAACAAGGTTCTGACTGAATAAAAATGGCAGGTGGGGTTGATCACTTGGGCTTCGTAGACTGTGCTGAAGCATTAGATGATTTTGTCTCTTATTTGTCAAAAAGATTATAGAAGAGCAAGAGTGGAAGCAGCAAGGATATTTGTCCTTGTAGACAAAAACAGTGATGATGACTTAGGTTGGGGCAGTTCTGCCAAGAAATGGCAACAGTGGAGGAGTATAACAGATGTGGACTTAACCAGCTTTGCTGATGGACAAGACACAGGCAGTAAGCGATAAGAGGAACAAGGATGACTTTTGGACTTTAGTCAGGATCTATTTGGTAGATAGATGTTATTTCCATTTACTGTAACACATATTCAGTGCTCTGCACATACTATGTACAATGTAGACATTGAGCATATAAGTCAACATTGAGGTTCCCTGTGAATTTTTAAGTGAAACTGTTCCTGTGATTTCAAACAGAGTGATCAGGAATTGTGTGTGGTTTTCTATCTCATTTGCATGAATTGTGGACAACACCTTTGCTCCTCTCATTTCCTTTGGCTGTGTTTCGGAGATGGGTTCCCACAATGTAATAGTACGTATATGTATCCACCGAGCAGGCTTGCAGTGTGATCAGGGTAATGTTAAGTCTAAAATGCACAGTCCTTCCGAGTCTTGCAGTTAACCCTTATGAAGCTAGGCAGCCTGGTCATGAGCAACCGCTCAGGGCCAAGACAATTGTTCAGTTGGAGTTTATCCCAAACCAGTCAGGGAATCTCGGTCCAAGTTTTCTTGGATTAAATCTGAGAATTCAGCACTGATGACCTTTACCACAGGGCTTACCTGGGCAGTGCAAGAGACTAGCACAAAATTGGCCATCCCCTGTAGATCATTCAATCTAAAGAGCAAAAGCAAAAGAAAGGAAAGGTGTTGATTAGCAAGGAATCACAAAAGCCAGAAAATAAAGAGAAAGCAGATGTTTAAAGTCACTCAGAGAAGATAACTGATACACCCCTCTGCAGCAAAATCTTTTATCATAGGGAGATTTGAAGTTCTCTAAGCTTGTTGAATTTATAGAGGGTTGATCTTTGGAGAGTTACTGGGGAGTAAGAGTGTAGGACAAAGTATGGCAGGGTCATTTAATGAAAGGCCCTCTAAATTATACCACAAAAGTGGTCATTTCCTTTAACTTTTTGGGAAGTCACCCTCAGGTATGAATGTTGAATCTATCAGTATTTAGAGAGATTGTCTATCTCACAAAATGCCTGGGAGCACAGAGCAGGACCAAGAGCAAATGCACCCTCTCTTGACCATGCTCAGTAGGTTGCATACCTGGAAATCCTCGACTCCTGATTTTGCGCCCCTTCTCTCAAGCACCTAACAGAAACCATTCTCAGCCTCCCACTACCCAAGCTATAAACCAAGTGAGTCATCTCATTTGAAGGTATAGATGTCGGCTGATGTGGCCTCTTGGGATGTTAGCATATCATATCAGTAAGATTGTGAGGCTTAAGTGATTACTGCTGTTCAACCATATCATCTAATTGTCAAGTTGGTAGTCTCACTTTTATAGAATTGAGGTTTTTTTTTTTTTTTCTTCCCTAAGGGGCATTTGGAGCATTCATAAGCAATAGATTCAATCCAATACTCGTAAGCAGGAAAATCTTGATAGTTAAAAACTAAAAGTTAATGAATTTCTAACAAGTAGATTCCCAGAATATGCATAATTTGTCTTCTTCTTCATGGGCATTCCCAGGTTGAATAGATGACATAAGAGAAATGCAAATTTCTTCTACAGATTTGGTTTCTGAGATAATTTCAAAGACCAAATGAGAAATTTCCCTTTTCATTGAAAGTAATTTCCATTTTCACTGAAAAATGTGCTTATTTTCTAATGGTAAGAGTCAAGACCACTGAATTAAAATTCTGTCACATGTTAGCTATGTGAACATGAGCGAGCGAGTTAAATCCTCAGTATCAGTTTCCACACCTGTTAAATGGGATAAACTATATTTTTTGTGTCTGCTAAATAACGTAATCCAGGGATAAGTCTTAACTCTTTTTTGACAGATAAATATATTGCATTTTTATTGTTAAATATATTAAGAATCAGATTAACCTTCCATTAAATAATTATGCACGGGATTTTTTTTCTGTGTGTGTGTGCACATTTGTATGTGCTTGTGTGTGTATGTGTGTGTGTGTGTGTGTTTGTGTGTGTGTGCCTGACACTAGAACCAAATCCAAGGCCTCGCACATGCTAAGCAAGGGTTCTGCCTCTGATGTCTACTCCAGCCCTGCGCAGGAATATTTAATTTATAGGGCCAGGCTGAAACTCCAAAGCTCAAGAAAAGATACATATTTTCAATGACTTCTCCAAGTTATTTTTCTATCTTCCTGTGAAGTCTGAGTTTAATTCATGTAACAGAGGATCCTCTAAAGTGAAATGATTATTGTCTTGACAATTTCAATTATTGAAAGATAATGATTTTTACATGCAGATATTACTTACTATAATATTTTAATGTTTTCATTTTCTTTGGCTGTTTACTCAGCAGTGGGATAGCTGGGTGAGAGGGTAGATCTAGTTCTAGTTTTTAGTACAGAGACACCTCCACCAACCACTTTCCTCCAAATCTTCACCAGCATTTGTTAATTTTTGTCTGTTTGTCTGTTTGATAATAACCATTCTTGCTGGGTGAAATGCTATTTTGTTATCATTTTGATGTATGTCTCCATGATGGCTAAATGACATGAACCATTTTTTTAATATTTTGTTGGAAATTTATATTTCCTCTTTTTGATCATTTTCTCACTTCTAAACTGGATTTCTTTTATTTTTTAGTTTTCTTTTGTGAACTGTCATCCTTTATACAAAACATCTTGTTACTTACACTAAATTATTTAGTACTTAAATGAACAAAATGTTGTTCATAAAGAAATAAGTGATGTATTTCACATATAACTATATGAGTCATAATCATAGTCATAACTATATTATGACTATATAGTCATAATCAATAAATGAATTTGCAAGCCGACCTGCCATACTTACTATCCGTGGAGGCTGGTGGAAGATATTCTCCTGCGTCAGAGAATGAAGGGTAGTTTATTGTTCAGAACAATAGTAATAGCAAGGTTATCCGTATTTGCATTGTATTCAGAGCCCTGATTCTCCCAGGTTGGGTTATAAGAAAGGAACCCTGGTTCCGGTGCCTGCGCATTGTTCCACGCTCCTGGGCTAGAGTCCGGAGAGACAGAACCCTCTCCTATGACGTTCTCGCATGGAGCGGAAGCCTGCTCAGAGCTTTCACTGTCACTGACAAGAAGAAAATTCCATCTCGTTTCCCACCTTTGCTGTTCCAATCTCTCAATTTCCTGGGACACATTAAAGTTGGCATCCTGAGACCTGACTTAAAAATCAATTGCCCTAAAAGTAATTTATAACGGCAGTCGGATTCCAACTGTTTTGTACACGGCCTCCATACTCAGTCTCCCCGGAGGCCCTGTTAACCCATAATGTATCTGATGTATAGAATATTCGGTTTCAACTGCCTTGTGAACTAAATAACCTTGACAGGTTAGCTGGAGACCATTCTCATATTTACGGAGTCTCTAGTGTGGGGAAATGTGTTTTTATTAATGAATGCATTTAATAAATGTCTTTCTGGACCATGCAGAAAAAAAATGTCTTTCTGGCCCATGCATCTTATGAGATTGCATTTTTTAAAATTTAGTAATCCTGTTTTTAGAATGTAACTGGAGGAAGTTTACTTTTGTGATTGTCAAAACGTAGCACTCTTTCTGTTGGGAGCACAAAGTTATGTCAAACCAAAAGCCTAGAGAAAAAGGAGTCTTTGTTTCTAACAGGAGATTAAAATTAAAGTTGTAAAAGGCAGCAGGCTCTGTCAGATTAACATGTTCTTTCTCTCGAGAAGAGTGAGGGCCATAAAACAGACTGTAAAAGTGAAAAATGAATAGAATTTCACAAAAAAAAACCCCTGGAAAATTAGGAATTTGTGAAAAATTGTCACAAGAACTCAAAGAAAAAAAACAAGAAACAAAGAGAAACAAGAAAAATAAAGAAAAAAACAAAAAATTATCACTCTCTCACTGGAAAATGTTTACACCATTGAAAACCTTTCTGAATATTCCTATTTACATTCAAATGCTCTTATGGGGCTCTCACTATGCAATAGAACATTATCATTTGTTATCAAAATGTTCTTTGGGATATTCTGTGTGCAAGCTTGATTTCACTTCGTCTCATCTCATTACACATAGCTATAAAATATTTTAGGATGTATTTTTAAATGTATATTCCCATTTAAAACAAACATTTTTAACATTTTTTCCTATCAGTCCTTCCATAATTTATTTTTATTATTCTTTTGATCTGGTTGAATATTATCTGTCTAGTCATATTGTTCCCATATGGAGAAACAGAAAGCAGACAACCAAAGCCAAGTGTGATCTTTCCAAGTTGTTGCAAGAGAGCCATCACTATTTTTGAGCTCTAACAGATTGCTGACATTTTTTGTTTATCAAAATGAGAATTTTTTTGGAACGTGAAGTGTCCTTTATGTTTTCTGTTTTTGTAGGATTTTATTTCATGTTGATCTAGGTTAGGGAGTGGTAGAGGTAATTTTTGGTTCTCTTGCAATTATAGTAATTCTCTATCACTTAATTCATCTGCCTTGTGTTTTATGAGTTGATTTATCTTGTTGGCATATTTTTGAAACTTTATGAAATGTTATTTTTAAAGTACCAAGCTAATATTCTATAAAACAATTTTGAACATTACAGAAAATGCATATGTATTAAAACCCCAAATTGAAAAGTCTAAATTAGCATTCTTTTTAATGTTACTACCTTTGGAATTTCTACTTTTAACTCATCAATATATTATTCTATAAAACAATTCTTAGGATTCATTTCATGAACTTGTACTGTAAACTTGCTGCTTTGTTTTATAAAACACAGTAGTACTCATTCTTATCCTTTAATTGTGGACCTTAATCTTCTTTTTTAAAAATTAAGTCTATTTATAAACTTAAGTATATGACCATATTCATCATTGAGAATTTTTACATATACATGATATGTCCTGGTTCTTTTTTTCTCCCATATCATATTCAATGGAAATATTCACAAAAAAATTCACACACAAAAAAATTCACAAAATAACTTTTTTTCTATTTTTCTCCTCTTTTCCACATTTTTTTCTTTAACTTCTTTCCTTTCCCTTGACCCCATTCCAGTTCCTCTTCCCCTCTGTCCCCTTTGGACATCTTCCTGTTTCACATTACCGATTATACATTTTGGTCCTCATTTACACTTTCAGTTTCTCCTACCAGAGAAACAGTTCTGGATTTTCATGTGTGTCCTGTTTATTTCATTTAATGGTAGGACCTCTATGTGTATCCCTTTAGCTACTAATGTCTCCAGTTTATTATTCTTTATGGCTGAGTCATACTTCATTATCAGTACCACATACCACATACCATAGTACTGGGCATGATGGCCCATCAGCAATCAGTATCACATACCACATACCATGCTGGCATGGTGGCTCATGCCTGTATTCCCAGCATTTGGGAGACAGAGGCAGGAAGATTGCTGTGAGTTCAATGCTGAGCTTAGGGCAAGCCTGAACTACAAAAGTGAGACCTTATTGAAAAAAAAAAAAAAAAAAAGAGAGAGAGAGAGAGAAAGAGAGAAAGAAAGAGAAGAAAAGAAAAGAAGAAGTCCCATCACTTATGATCTATCAGGATAGCTTATCCAAGAATCAAAGCCTGTTGAGGTACTTGATACCTAAATACCCGGACAATCCTCTTTAAAATCCAGAGAAAACTTCAAAATGGCAGAACATCTTGAGGCTAATATTCAGAGAGTCCAAGTTTTAGATGATTCTAACGCAGCTTGTAACTACACAGCTCTCCTACCCCTCTCACACTGAATAAAACCTATGTATTATTCTCCCTCTTTGAAGCTTAGTTGTTTGTTCCGCATATAGAATGGTTTTACTGCAATTTTCCAACCAGCCCAACAGTTCAGACTCTATGAATCTCAGTTTTCCTGATTAGAACAGATAAACTTGGAAGGACTAAGTCTGCTTAATGAGTGGCAGAACCGAGATGTGAACAATAGCAGCTTAGTTCCTGAGCCTATCCACATCACCATCCTGCAAAAGAGAATCAGGCAAGGAGCCACCATTGCAGTACATGATGGAGAGCTTGAGTTATGGTAACAGCTTTGGGGTGAAACGTCCATCACACCAGAACAACGGCTTCCAGACCTGAAGATGGACACACTCACGCATGCAGAAATTAACAAATTCACATCCCCGGAAATCCTTTCCAAAATAAAAATTGCTAAGAATTAGCAAAGAACTTCTGTACCTCCGTGAATCCATTAGAAACACAAAGCAATACTGGTAAGATTATCTGGCTGTTCTCAGTGAAGGTGTAAATGCAAATCAATGAGTTTTAATTGTCACAACTCTTACAGACCATCACACAAAGGATGAAACATAAATTCAGGTCAGCTTCTGCTTGCTTTTAGCCACTTTATATCCTCTTTTGTTTCATCACAGCAAACCTTTACTTCTGCTTTGCACTATATGAACATATGGCTACATGAAGGTGCATATCTATCATCAACAGATTTTTATATTAAACAACTGAAAAGATTCATTAAGAATCCAATACATAGAAAACTAGATTATTTTAAAAATCAAATATAACTGTCATTGTGTTACATAAAATACATCAATTATTCTTCTACTATATTATTTTTAATGTACAATGTAACTGTGTGCATAGATGCATGTATGTGTGTGTGTTATGCTGCATATCAGTTTACAGATGGCTTTTCTTTTGTACATAATTTAGTTGTGTCTTCTTATTACTAGATGTAAATATATATCACTCATAGTCTCCAGAATAGTTTTATCTAGTGCTATTACTTTGTTTCTGTTTGTATGTGTGTTCATGTGCATATATGTGTGCGCTTGTATGTAATAATTATTCTAGTCCATGAAGTTCTTTCTAGGAGCCATATTAATTAGATAGTGCCACTTGACTAGTTATTAAGTCTAAACAAACAAGGCTTTTCCAAGTTAAGATTACTAAGATTTATGTTCTGCTCTTTCTATAATGAAAGCATGATGATAATGCTGATTCTCAAAATGTTCTTACAGGGAACTCGCACCAGCATACTGTGAGAATGCTTCAACATGCACACTTCTGCTGCCCCTCACACTATGTACTGAGAAAGAAAATGTAGGACTGTGGCGAGGCACCTGAGTTGTAACAAGCTTCGGAATGTTGTTTTGATGCACATCAGAGACTGAGAATTGCTGCATCACAGATATATTTTTTCATGAAAGAATCTTTTTATTTTATATTAATTTTACAGGATAGTTGTTTTATTTTGGCATATTTGTACATGCATATAACACACTTTTATCATTCTCCCTCATTTTCCTCCTCTCAATCTTTGCCCCACTCTCTCATCCCTTTCTCTTTAAATAGACAAAATTTAATATCCATAAGAGCATGAATGACGTCTTTTCATCTTTGTATTACTCTGATGAGGGCCAATACTGTGACTGGCACAAAATAGGTGTTTATTAGTTTTGCTATGAATGATTTGATTTAAGAGCAAATCATTTCTAGGACTGATTTAGCATTGCTTTCTCCCATCTTCTGTCTTCTTCATATTTGTCATCCATAAAATTGAGATGAAATGAGAAGAAGCATTAGGCTTGAACAAACATGACTCACACTGGGCTCTGTTACTCTTCCCTCAGTACAATGCTCTCATGGCACGCAAGGCTACTTCTAAATTCCCTATGACAGGGTATTTTTCAGAACATTGAGAAGTAATTTGCATACTAAGTGGGAATGGTACAAAGAAACGCAGGGTATTGAACTCTGTAGAACACTGCATTAGTCTAATATCATCACGTCATCTTACTCCTTCCACAGTGCAACAAAAGAAAGCCATCATTAAATAAGTTTAAACACAGTGTCATCACATTGTGTCCAAAATAGAATCAAGAAGACTAATCAGAGTACCTGAAACAGTAGGTGTAATTTTTTGATCTAGAAAACACATTAGCCTAACCTGAGTATTAAATAAGGAATAGTGCCTTTACCCCTTCAAAGGAAAAAGAAAACTTTATGAAGATATAAAGATGCTGTATGGCTTTCAGTATTTCATGATATATTTACAAATAATGACAGGTTTGTCAAAATTATGTGATCAGCCATTTCTGAATTGGTACTCTTATAATTAATGTTTACTTGAAAATTCAAGCAGAGAAAAGTAAGATACATCTCCAGTTTTATAAAGATCTAAGGTTATTCTCCTGCTTGCTCTTCCAAACACCTGGGCTAACACCAATGTAAATCAGATAATGGTAATGGATCCATATTAATGAAGTCAAGCTTTACTGTTCCCACAGTTAATTTAAAAACAAAAACAAATTTCCTTATTTAGATAGCATTATTGCCAACAGATTTTTACCCTAACTGGATCCAAACAACACTAAAGAATAGAAACCTCCTCTGCCAACGTTTCTAATGCTTCATCGCTCTTATTTTAAGATCCTCTTGATTGCTGTTTTTAATAGCTTTATCTGATGTGCTGCAAATGTCTGTTAGAGTAGAAAGAATTTTGTTGTTGGATTTGGAAAAACTGGATTTCAATCTTTCAGCTACCACTAAAGGGAATCACTGTCCCTTTGAACTGCAATCTCAACATTGTTAAAGGAAAGATGATAGCTTGGTCAAAGTGGCCTTGAAAAAGTCAGTTACTAGGTCTGCCACTATGATTGCTGCCAAAATAGAAAAAGGAAGAACAAAGGAAGGACTGAAGAAAGGAGAAAGATAAAAAAGATGACTGAATGTCAGTGAGGATGTAGAGAATTTCTATTTTGTTGGTAGGAATGAAGCAGCCCATGGGAAACAGTGTGACAATTCCTTAAAAAATTAAAAGATAGGGTTAATACGTCACCCAACAATTCCCTTTCCACATCTATCCAAAAGATCTGTAAACAGAGTTGTGAAAAGATAGCTATGGACACATTTACCATAACCAAAACGTAGAAGCAACACAATTGCCTGTGGATGGATGAAGAAACCAAATATGGTCTATGCATTCAATAGAATGTTAGTGAGTCTCAACATCTGTCATATCCACTAACACGGTTGACTTTGAGAACATTATGCTAAAACATTACTTACTTTCACATTGCTGAAACAGAATACCCATCATACACAAGTTAAAGGAAAAAAGGTTTATTTTAGGTCGCAATCCACACAGGTTTCACTCAGACAGCTCTAGTGGCATAGCACGCAGGAAGCAAGGCAGGGTCTAAAAGAGTAGAGAAAAGAGATACTTCCGAACTCCACCTTCAGTGACAACACTTCCCACCAGGCTTCACAACCCAACATCACACCCAGCTATAAACCCATCAGAGACTAATTGACTATCATACATCCATGATCCAGTATCACACACACCCATGTTCTAGTCACTTCCCAAATGCCCCGTTGTGAATGCAAGAGGTTTTGGGGAGACATTTAGATATGAGCCATAACAGCTACATGAAATAAACCAGCCACGAAGTGCAAGTTCTCTATGATTTTATTATTTATGAAAAGTAACCAGCTCTAGGGAAACAGAAAATAGAATGCTGATTGTTAGGAGGTGGTGGGAGGAGGAAATGGAGTAGTGTTTTATTTTAAAGGGAAGATAGATTTGCGAGACAAAAATACTTCTGCAGATAGTCTGCACAGCAAAGTGAACATACAATACTTAATACCACTGATCTGGAGACTTAAAAATAGTTATCACAGTAAGTTTTGTGGTATGTCTATTTTATTGTAATTAAAATGAAAATAAGGTCAGCTGCTATACCAAACTTACCTGCTTGAGAGACTAGACTCTGTATCAGTTTGTTGTTTATCACACGAAATCACTACTGTAACAGGATTGTCTCAAATCGAGACTGAGCTTCAGGCTCTTTCCAGAAGGGGGTGTTTATTGGTGCTGGCAGTGACTCAGCATGTACACTCCAAGGCTGAGCCCAGCACAGTGGACTCTTACAGGGTAACATGCTAACAAACTATGGTTTGAAGGTATATCACAGAGAGTGGTAGAACCACACATGTGTACAGAGGAACTACGTATGCCATGTTGCCTTCATTTGTTGTGAGAAAGCCCCTGCCACATTGCTTTGGGAGATATTCTGCCACACTATCCCCCCAAATATTACTTTCAGAAGCATAATAAAACTATTCATGTCTGCCTATAGTTGCTATAGGACACTGCAATGTCAGAAATGTTACAAATATGCATCTACTTACATTGACCCCAGATCCTGTATTGAACACATAGGTGCCTAGAGTAGCACTGTAAATAAAGAAGCATGGGGGGGGGCTCTGAGCTCGCTCAACTGGCCATTTTTCCTCCATTATTAAGAGTAGACACCAGTTATGAGAAGTGCTGAGAGGACAAGATGAAGACAATTGTAAGTAAAAGTAATTTAAAGAGCAAAGCAGAAGATACATAATGGGAAATGGGGAGATGGATATTTGGTGAGAGAGAAGCAGATCTAGATTTAGGGGGTAGAGTCAGGGCAAGAGAAAGGGAAGTAAAATGAAGATGTTACATATATGCACCAACTCCTCGCAAAGAATTTACAGTATGTACTGCAAACATGTGTGATTGGAAATAAACATAGTGTTGAGTTTTTTTGTTTTTTGAGACTGGGTCTTAATTTGTAGTTCAGGCTGGCCCTGAGCTCAGCCTCAAACTCACATCACAGCAATCTTCCTGCCTCTGCCTCCCAAGTACTGGAAATACAGGTGTAAGCCACCACGCCCGGCACTGTGGTATGTGGTACTGATTGCTGCTGGGCATGAGTCTCCACACCCAGTATAGTATGTGGTTACCAGGAATCAAATCCCAGCCCTTGCATTTTCAAGACAGGTACAGGAACCACTGAGCTAAATCCCTGGCCCAGTGTTAGGTTTTTTTAAAGCACAACTTAGAGAGCAGTGAGCTTTTTCCTCTTGGCTGCTGTGGTTGTTTCATTGTCTTTTTTCTCCTCCAAAATTGGGGATTGAACCCACGTTATTTAACTGGATGATATTTCCAGCGCCTTTTAAGCTTCATCTTAAGAGAATCTTACTAATTGCTCAGGCTGGCTTCAAGCTGCTGGTTCTTCTGTCTCAGCCACCTGAGTCGCTGGCATTAAAGGACATACCACTGTCCCCAGCTGGCCTCTGTTTCTTATGATCTCTTTCCTTTCCCTAGAATTCCAAAGTAAAATGTTGGTGAAGGCAAAAATTTAAACTGAGTGTGGCAGTTCATGTCTATAATCCTGGAAGACTGAGGCAGAAAGTTGGCAGGGATGAATCCAACCTGGGCAATTTAGCAATTTAGTGAAACCTCTGCAGGTATCTAATTAGCTTACCTACCTACAACACTCTCTCCAAAAAAAACCCATTTCAATTAAAATGACAAGGCGTTGTCTAGAAATGTAGCTCATGACCAAGATCCTGTTTCAATCCTAATATTGGGGAGAAAGAAGGAAGGAATCAACTTCTTTAACAAGCCTCTCAGGCGCCATGACAGTTTAGCCATTTTCTGGCAAATATAGCAGAAATCTAGTGGGAAGAAATGGATTTTGTTTGTTGTTAATTTTTGTCCCCTTGGTTATTAGAAGAAAATAAAGGTGACCTGGTCATTTGTGATAGCACAGACCAGGAAGCTGAGCACTCCACCAGGCCGAGGCAGAGGACTCAAGTTTGGGTACAGTCCCAGCAGTTTAGTGGCTTGGTGAAACCTTGTCTTAAAGTAAACAAGGTTATAAGGGCTAGAGATGTGGCTTAGTACGAACGCCCCAGATTCAATCCCCTGTGCTGCAAAAAGTTTAAAAAGAAAAAGAAAACAGAAAAAGGATAATAAGTCAGGGTGTTTCTCTTTCCTTCACAGGCTGGCAGAATCTTAAAGGTCAAACTTGTCCTTGCACCACGTTGCTATCTCTGTGGAGGACCCTGTTTCAGAGACAGACGCCCTCGCACGATCCTTTACTCCAGGTTCTGAACTTTGGTTTTTCTGCTTCCCAACCCTCTTTTCTAGGATTTTCTTCTATTAGATCTCTCACATTGCTGACTGTGTTTGGCAGCTTTGCATCTGTGCATTAAAACACCTGAGCTAAACAGCTTAACATAGGAAAGGTTTATTTTGATTCTCACTTCAGAGGTTTCAGTCCACAGTCTGCTGAATCCATGGAAATGTCGTGGCAGAAAGACATGGTAGAGGAGAGCTGCTTGCCCCATGGCAGCCAGGTACAGACCAGGAAAGAGCCAGCCAACAAGGGGCAATGGACCAAAAGAGTCCCCAAGTCACACCCCCAGTCCAGTCCTGAGAAGTAGGCCTCACCTCTCAATTTTTCTTACTTCCCAATTATGCCATCAAATTGTAGCCTTATCAATGTACCACTCCATTCGTAAAGGAAGAGGTTTCCTCATCCAACACTTCTTAAAAGCCCCACCAGCAATCAAACTGCTGCTTGTTTGTTTGCTTTCTTCTTTTTTCAGGCTAGCTCTGAAATCATAATGTAGTTCAGGCTAGCCTCAGATTTGTGGTGAGCCTCCTGCCTCACCCTCCAAAATGTTAGGATTACCGGCATGTATCACCACACCAGCTAACCTTTTAACAGACCCTCTCTGTGATTATAATTGTGATATTGGTTTATATCAGTCTTTGATGGTAATTTATGATATATTTGCAGAATAATGTCCATTTTAAAAGTCTTCAATGTCCCAAAACATAGTATTCCCAAACCTGAGGCAAGAATACCAGGTGTTTTATTCTGTTCATAATATTAACAAACCAGACAATTTTTATTGTCTTTCAAATTTTGCCAGTCAGCTGTATACTCTTCTAGACTAGTGCATGCCTGCACTCTTTAAACTTAGCTCACACAGTTTTCATGCAAGAAGTATTTTCCCTGGCCATCCACCTATGGGCATTGATACAGGAATGTTGAACATTTCTTTCATAGTCATACATGCAACATTTCTGCACCTCTCATCAAATTATCCATGAAAAAGCAGACGAAAGTGATTCACCACAACACCAATAAGCAAGATCATAGCCCAACTGTCTCTAGAATGTGGCAACGATTAATGGTTATGTTAAAGCAAAGAAAGAGATATCTCTGCCAAGATAAGGACATAGCATTTCCACCTTCAATCTATGAAAAAAGAGATGTCTTGAGGGAAAAGGGGAGGAGAGGAGAAACGAACAATGTGGTGACAGAATTTGGAGCATGGTAAAGACGCCACAGAAGTAGACATGATTCATGAGACCGAGGGTTATTACCCAATCAGTGATACCTTGTCTCCTCATGGACTGGCTCTTCAGGCTCCGACAGAGCTCACAAATCACTGAGATTAAAACAGAGTGCTCCAATTAAACAGGTTTTAATTTCTCCATTTTAAAATTGCACTGCTTATTTAACCTTTTAGAATAAAAAAGTAATAAATTCAACAGATTGTTGCCAAATTTGCAGAGATAATTGATTCATTTATGCCTTTTCCTTTTCAGATAATAGCATTTCGTGCCCAACTGATGTCAAATTTAAAGTATAGTAACATTTCTAGAGCTTTCAGAGTTATTTCAACAATATTGCTGTTGAATATTCTCTTTTTGCTACTGATTTTCATTTGCTTTTTCCAGTTCTCTACTTTTGAATAGTAACTGAAGTGTAAACAGGTGCATAATCAACCTAATTCAAGTGAACTTGTTTTTTTTTTTTAAAGAAAGCATCTCAAAAGTATGATATAAGTGAAAAACAAAATCTGCTGTATGCCCTCAAACTAATTCTACACTTAAAAAGCCCTTACCTGGATATGCTTGAAACAAATTAACAATTAGTGGAGATGACAATAAAGTTGAAGAAAACCACTTGAATTATTCCAGTTGGAAATAAGAAAACCGAAGGGAGAACTGTTCTAGCTGTAAAAAAAAAAAAAAAAAAAAAATTATCCCTGGTTATAGAAGAGGAAAACCAAAAATTAATCACTAACAAGTTCAGGGACAGAATAGAAACTTTGTTTGGTTCGAGTCTTGGCTCTAGTCAGTATTCAACTTTTCCATTTTTCAAGTGTATTCCAAGTAAATAGTAGGTAAGAAAAAGAATAGGAATAGGAATGGCATGTGAACAAAACAGGAAGCTATAAATTATTAACTTAAGCAGAAATGTGCTTGCAAGTAAAAAATTTTGGAGATTACAAGCTATTACATAAGCACAAAGAACTAAAAGGGTAGTGCTCAATAGCTGCTCTCTTTTCAAATAATGCTATGGAAAACATCCATTTTTACAGTGCTTTTTTCCTTATTAAATATGCCACAGCTCCGATGCATATCTGACCTAACTTCTTTCACACAAGATAGCCCGCGAGAAGGCTAGAAAAGCTAACTGTCAGGATTATGCCGAACCAAAATTAGCTGAGCCTGGATAAAGGTATGAAAAGCTGCACCAAAACCTAACAGAATGAAACTGGGGCTTCAGGAAGCGGGGACAAGCACTTTCATATCGTATGTTTTCTGCTCAAAACATGTTGTTTAATTGATTACAGTCACCACATTCTAGTTTTGCATCTTAAAAATATAATTGTTAAGTCTCCTGACCAGATGTGAAATCAATGCTACTTCTGAATTCAAGCAATTTTTGACTGCGGAAATAACATTTCCTAATGATCCCTAAATTAAACTCCCTGATTCTCAACTATTCCCTTTTTCCATTCAACCAGAAAACCTCCACACCCACAGGAAAGTCAGAATTTACTGACTGTTGAGCTGTTTTAGGGTTGAGAAAAGGAGGAATTCAGCCAAAGGCATTTGTATGGACAGTCTTGTTTTTGAAGGAAAGAATAGGGGAGAAGTCTCAGAGAGGATGAATAAAATCAGAATCCAGATTCCCAAGGGTGTCTGGCCCAAACAAAAATGTTTTCTGATGTTATTCATTTATTTCACTCTGGTCGTTAGACACCATAAAATTCTACCGCAAAATATCCTCTTTTAAAACTATATCTCTCTTCAAAATGTGAGTTTGAGAGTTAAGTGTTACCTAGTACATATTTTTTTAATTCAAATCTTTATTGGTACCTTATGAATACACATCATCATCCCATTCAACATGAGAGTTTGTACCAGAATATGACACAACTTGATCCTAATTTTTCCCCTTCCCCCACCCACCCTGCAATCTTCCACTCCCTATATACATGAGCTTTGTTTCCTTTTTTAAATTACTATCACATTCTTTTCCCCCTCATTATTTACCCTTACACCCTCTTTCCTTTTAAATGTTTTCTATTTCACAATATCTACTAAATACTAGATCTCATACATCTTCCTTTTCTCATACCAGAGAAAAGATAATGATATTTACACATCTGTGACCTACTTATTTCACTTGTGAAAATGTCCTGTACATATTAGAGTGAGTTTCATTTTATGTCCTCATAACAGCCAGCTGAAATTAGCCTGCTGAAAGGGGAAAAGGCAAATCATTTAGGAGTTTATAATTAGCTATTGCAAGACCTAGGTGCTAAGGAAGATAGCAGTAGATACAACAGTTTGAAAGTCTGGGGACTGCATCAAGGATCTTAGCAATAATCAAGGAAGATAATGGCATGAAAGAGAAAGGTAGAAATTCTGTGGCCTAGTTGAAAAAGCACCCAAAGACAAAAATAAACTTTTTTCTTTTACGTTCTTTATTTCTATCTCTTTTACTTGAAATTTTAAAGGCAACTAAAGGTATAAATGAGGTCCAGAGTGTATGATAGGTATTGTGACACAGGAAGAAAATATTCAAAAGGAAAAGGGAAGGTGGGGTAGGGGAAAGTAAAGAAGGCAAAGAAAATCTTTTGATGGTAAAAATTTAAAAAAGCTTACTCATGTGGGTGAGGGGCAGTAAGGAGGGCAAGGGAAAGGAGAAAAATAAAAATCAAGATATGTCATATACAGGTACAAATTTACAATGTTGAATGTGACTATCGTGTAAATCTAAAATGTACCAATAAATTCAATAAATGAAAAAAATAAAGGCAACTATAACTCCTTGTCCCTCCTGTTCTGCAGTTTTGCTTTCCACTTTTTCAATTACTCCTAGTCCATTTCTGCCTAAAAATATTAGGAAGAAATCTTCCAGAAACAATCAATTCATCTATTTCATGCTATGCTGAGCAGTGTGATGAAATCACACGCCCAGCACATGAGTTCTCCCTCTGTCCAGTGTATCCACGTTGGTCACCTGGGAGCTGTCCAAGTTTTGAGGTCCACCATGCAGCTTCCCAGTGCTGGTGTTCAAGTGACCTTTGTTTTATTTACTAACGGTCTCGTGGGCAAGAGTAGTGATGCGAAAGAGGCAGCAGAGCATAAGACACGGACGACACAGTAGCTCCAGTGCCGCGTGGTGACACTTCAGGAAAACACAGCACACACAGAATTCAGTACCATCTGCTGTTTTAGGCATTGCTGGGAGGTCTTGAAACACTGTAGATAAGAAGGAAGCGTTACATGTATAACCTACATCAACTTTGATTGAATATTTCTTGTTCAACTCTGCCCTGACCTCCTAGAACTCCTAGCTGCTTCTCCCATTCTGAACACAACCTCTTGTCCCCTGCCCAGAATGAGGTTAGAGAAACAGGTCACTAAAGCTGTGTGTTTGTCAGAAGTACATTTGTCAGTGCAGTGAGATCCGCCTCAGGAAGGATCAGACCACACCTGGGAGCACTGCACCTGAGAAAGCATAGCTGGTTGTTTTTGTGAGAAAGTAGTGCAAGCCAAAGGGAAGAAATGAATTCCTAGGGGGAAGCTAAGGAGAATGGAAAGGAATGAGTGAGGCCAGAAGGGCAAAGAGACAACAGGCAAGGAAGAGGAAAGAGGAGGAAGAGGGCAGTGTGGAGAGGTCTCGCCTCGAGTCTTCATTTCCACTCTGGCCTGTCAAATCTGTGTCTTCCCCCACTCCCCGTGAGATCTTTAGGAAAATGTCTGTTTCTCATTATTGTAAGTGGTTCTAACTTTGCAGAGAATGAGCTGAACAACAAATGTAGCATGAAACCAAGGCCTCCCCTTGGGAGCCTGCAACACTCTACTTATGTAAAATCTTCATTGCTGATATGTGTCACATGTATAAAAACTGTCCAGAGTAGAGAGAACATAGGAAGGTCTATCTCTTTTGCCACAGGCACCTCAAAACTTCCAAATAGTCTTGTGGATTCCTGGCTGAACCTCTGCATCTTTTTTTTTTTTTTGAGACAGTGTCTTGCTTTGTAGTTCAAGGTGGCACTGAACTCACTATGTAGCCCAGGCCAGCCTTGAACTCACAGCAACCCTCCTGCCTCTCCCTCCTGAATTCTGGGATTACAGGCATGAGCCACCATGCCCAGCTGAAGCCTCTGCATTTTAAGGAGGAAGCAAGTGAGCCAGGAGCAGTTAGCATTCCTCTTGAAGTCGTGGTTATGAGATTCCGACAGGAAGGCCAGGGATAGGAGACACGTGTGCACAATTAGAAATCATCACTGAAGTGCGCTAAACAGTGCCATGTTCCTGGAGGTGTTTCGGTGGGGTTTCCTTGGCTATTGCAAAGGGAGTTGTTTTGTTGGCTTCTCGCTTCCCAATGCTGTTTCTCATCCAAAGAGCGAGAGTCACTAATATTATTCAGGAAGACTGAGGAACATGCCAGACACAGTCAGGTGAACTAGTTTGCAGCACTCAACTGAAAGCCATCTGTCCTAGTGGTAGCTAGGCAATGTCACCACAAGCACCGAGGCATGAATAAATGCAGCTTTTAAAGGTAGGTTTCAATAGGTAAATATCACATCTTTTCTCTAGTATGAGAAAATAAAGATGTAAATGAGTTCTAGAATTGTATGTTATATATTGTGAAATAGAAAATACTCAAAGTGAAATAAGGTGAAGGGGGAAAAATAATGAGATTATAACAAAAAAGAAAGGAAACAAATTTTACATATATAGGGGGTGGTAGGGTGGGTAGGGCTATGGGAAAAAATGAGAATTAAGTTGTGCCTTATACTGGTACAAATTCCCAATGTGGAGTGCAATCATGATGTG
Source organism: Petromus typicus (assembly GCA_004026965.1). Classification (NCBI taxonomy): domain Eukaryota; kingdom Metazoa; phylum Chordata; class Mammalia; order Rodentia; family Petromuridae; genus Petromus; species Petromus typicus. The sequence continues at coordinate 85,165 of PVIR01002738.1, forward strand.
TATATGTAATGTACCAATAAAGATTTCAATTTTTAAAAAATCATCAAGTAATTTTTTGACCAATAATTTATTTAACTCACTCAATGCCTTCCCAGGCATTGCTCCTCTTTAATCATTTTACTTTATTCTTTTACTCTGTGTGTGTGTGTGTGTGTGTGTGTGTGAGAGAGAGAGAGAGAGAGAGAGAGAGCTGAGGGCCCTTGCACTGAGCTACATCCCTAGGCCTTTTCTTATTTTTTAAATTTTAAAATAGTGTCTAAGTCACTAAGTTGTCCAGGATGGGCTCTTACTGGAGATGTTGCTGCCTCAGCCTCCCATAGTGCTGGGATTACAGGTATGTGCCACCATGGCCGGTGCTCCTTATTCTTGGCATTGGTGCATTAGGAAAGCACAGGCTCCTGCTGTGTACTGAAGGTGCTGTCACAGACAGAGGCTTCTATGAAAACCAAATCCGAATGACCCAGAGGGGACTGTTACAGTCACTTTGGAGAACATATCACTTTCTCTTGAGATATTTCTAATTCTGATTCAAACCTCAATTTTTGTAGCTGAATTAATGCTGTCATTTAGAAGTTCCCCTGTCTATCTGGCACTTTCAGAGGAGGAATTGCATCTTAGGTCCTACAATGGAAGAAGATAGAAATATTTGAGGAGCACAGGAATTTTAGGATAATACTTTAGTCAAGAGGCAGATTGTTCAAAATCAAGTCTAGATCCTTCACATCCTAATTGTGACTTTAAACAAATTGCTGAACTTTTCAGTGTCAGTCATTTGTAAAGTGGGGGTAATAATTATGTAACTTACAGATTGTATAGATTAAATAAATGTATAAAGGCTTCAGCCATTGTCTAGAATGAATTTTACCATTAATATTAGAAAAACTAACTGAACTTCGGTAAAGTTTTACATGCAGCTTACCTCTAGTTTGTGCAGGAAGATGAGATGTGGGACTGCAGTAAAGGGCTGTCTTTACTATGATGATTATTTTAGGGAAACAGTTCAGCTAGTGAAAGAAGTCTATGAACATGTCCTAATAGTGATATATTTTCATAATAATAATGCACAAAAATATATTTCCATGACTCAAAGAGATTATATTATCAATCTGAAAACTAGAGGGAAAAGAGAAACAGAGAAATTTAATATTTTGCTAATCTAGTGAATTTTAGTGTAAATATTAAACACTAAAAATAATTTTGCACTCGTTTGTATAGCTATAGAAGTGACAGCATAATCTTTAAAAGATATCTGGTCTTGTGAGACTTTATATTCAATTATAGTTAGAGAACACTGAAATAGAAATAAATGTGGATACATGATTTTTTTAAAAGTGTGCAATGAGGGCCGGGGAGTTAGCTCAGTGGTTCCGGCGCCTGTCTCGCAAGCGCAAGGACCCGAGTTTGAGTTCCCGGTAACCACATAACAATACTGGGTGTGGAGACCCACACCCAGCAGCAACCAGTACCACATACCACAGTGCCGGGCGTGGTGGCTCACGCCTGTCATCCCAGCACTGGGGAGGCAGAGGCAGGAGGATTGTGATGTGAGTTTGAGGCTGAGCTCAGGGCCAGCCTGAACGACAAAGTGAGACCCTGTCTCCAAAAACCTAAAAAAAAAAAAAAGTGTGCAATGAGAAAAGAAGACTAAAAGCATCATTCATTTTGTCTGACAGTTTAATATCTTACATAAAAGTGAGATAGAACTTAATATTTGTAGGTGATGTGGGGGGAGGGGTATTTGACATGGCACAATCGTACATAATGGTACTTGGCAAATAGAGAAAACTAAAGACTGTGAGTAAGTGTTCCATACGTGTTTTCTTGATTCTGCAGTAGAATGAAGACCAAATCAGAGGAGAAAAATTGGTGAGTTTGTGAAAAACTGCTGAAAGAATACTATGGGTTTAGAATACAAAGTTGCTTTTACAGTGAATCAAAAATTTCCAAATAAGCCAGATTCCCAAGTGTTTCTTAGAAGCAACTTTGTATAGAATAAGACTGTTACTTTTACAACTTTGTATAGAATAAGACTGTTACTTGCTATTCAGAGGACAGAAACTTAATCTGCCGCAGATAAATCACAGTAAATAGAATGTCAGAGAATACACAGGCCAAGTCAAGACTCGCACAAGACAGAGGCAGTTTTTCAAGGCCATCAGGTGTCAGCAACAAAGATTTTAAAGGCCACGCTCTGCACCTGGTAACACTCTGTGGTGCTGGGGCTGCACCTCGGTCACGTTTCGCATCGTTCACCTTAACACTGTCCACATTCCTTCTAGCCATCTGTCACCCTCAGCAACTCCACCCCATCCAACATGACACCAAGAATAATCTGCAAATTCAGAACTTCAGCCTCTCTTGCTGTCTCCAAAGGCAAATACTCGGGGCTTCTTCGTTAAAATGAACAATGAAACTATGGGAAATGAGGAAATTACACATTTTAAGTGATCTTACTTTTATGAGGATATTCCCTATCTATGGTTTCTGATGTCTGACACCAACATTCCTTTCCGCATTTTAAACATAAAATAAAAATTCATTTATTTATTTAGTTATTTTTGAGACAAGATTTCACTTTTCAGATCAAGCTAGTATTGAACTCACTATGGAGCCCAAAGCTAGTCTAGAAATCAGCAATCCTTCAGCCTCTGCCTCCTGAGTGCTCAGACTATAGGAGCGAACCACCATGCCCAGCCAAATAGAAATTTTAAACATAATATTTTTACTTGGAATTTCTCTTCTCATTTTGTATTTTTAAAATCTCTACTTGGAGTTCTAGAATCCTCAAATGATTTCACAAATTGATCCAAAATGATTTCACAAATTAAATAAGTAACATTGATCTCACTCACAAGGAGTTTTTTACTCTCAGATAATTAAAAGCAGGATTACACTTATAACAATTCAAGGCCTAAAGTACCAAATAAATAAATTTGCATTGTTTTCAGTTCATTATAGGTTTCAGGAAGAACATGTAAAATTTTTATATAAGAAAAAAATTATATGCCAGGGCCTTAGCTCAGTGGTTCAGGCACCTGCTTCACAAGCACAAGGTGCTAAGTTTGATCTCCACTAAAAAAGTTAAAATAAGTTGAACATACTGATAGGAGGGGTTCATCCTAGCCAGTACTTCATAACTTTATTTATTATTTTTATTTGAAAAATGTATAATGTTACTTAATATAAACTTAATTAATCAATCCAAAATAAGATACCACCAGAAGAAATTTTAGTAATTAATCTTTGTTTTTTGTAGCTATTGAATCACTTAATCACAAGTCATTTAAACAAATTTGAAAACCATACATTAACTACATATATTCTGATTACATTTGTTAAAGAACATCAATAGTTATCTAGCAATCCATTAAAGTGTTTGCATTTTCATAAGCAGTTTATATCAAATTGTCATTCATTTTTATTCTTTTCACCATAAGAATAAGGGGAGCATTATGTGTTTTCAGTCACTGACTGTCACAACCAGATTTTTAAAATAGGCCAGTGTTTCCATAGGTCCATGCGTTACCTCAGACTGCTATCAGTGCTTTTTCCTTAAGCAAATTAATCACAAAGGGGAGCACAGCATACGACTGTTTGCCATAATAAGTTTCTTGAAGATTTTTTTTCATAGTTACTGCTTTTTATCACCAGGGAAGTATTAGATATCACATGCAGAGAAATCATCTAAATGATTGTTTCTAAAACAATAAAATTCAAAGTGAAGTATTTCAAATCCCATGAAGAAATAGTATAAATTGTGGGTATACATTTGTAAGCACTTGCTACTGTTTTTAATGCTTCAGGTGTTCATGAAAAAAATTTTTTAAGACTATATGTCCTTTGAATGACTATCCCATATTGAAACTTAATGTTTACAAATTGAGAATCTTCCAGAGCAAGGCAACCAATAAGTTCCTGTCCCCAACTGCATGCATCACATCCATGGAACCCACGTCAGAGATGATTCATATGTACTATGTGGAGATGAACAACTCAGGCTAGTACGATATTTAAGACAGCTGTGCTCAGATTGTCCTGAAGGTAGGATAGGATGAGCTGTGAAAGGATGTGGGGCATAAACCTAACTGAATGGGCACATGGAATCTCAGATGTGTTACGATACCTTTGAGTGCATGAGGGCATCCACAGAGGAGACTACACAGAGAGTGCAGTGATGTATATGCAACAGCTCATTGGCTGTTGCCATGGAGGCAGGCAGTAATGGCGTATGGGGAACAAACAGAAGGACATAAAAAGAGATGACTGTGCCACATATCCTGAGAAAGAAAGCTGTGAAATCCTTGCTTCTCATTGGCCATCACTATGGAGACAGCCTTTAAAAGCCCATAGGAGATGGAAATTAAATTCTGCTGGAGACACATACCACACACACACACACACACACACACACACACACACACACACACACACACACACAGAAGTAAGCATCAGCATGAAAAATATTTAAGGTTAATTTCATGAGCTGTTTTCAGGAGTCCTTAGTAACAAACAGCAAGGAAAAATCCCTCTAATAAAGGAAAAATATTGGTATTATTTCATAAAGAATATTTTTTCCTGGCCCTGGTGTTCATTTTTAAAAACCATTCAATTCATCTGATTTTATCTGTAGGTTCCATGGCAGATTCCTATACCACTGGTCACCTTCCATTAACAGGTCGCCTTTTCAAATAATGAATACAACCTTCTGCTTCACAGATGGTACTTAAAAATTCTGAAGATCTGAGGTTTGGCTTATATACTCAAAGTTTTATTTGTTCTTTATGTCTTCACTAAATTCTTTTAGTGCTGGATGATTAACAAATGTTCCTGGTACTCTGTTAAATAAAAGAATCAAGTAAGCTTTATAAAACCTATGGCTGATGAGATATAAAGGAAATACTGTTTCTTAAATTTTCTTCTGCTTTTTTGCACAATATAGTAGTTTAATCCAACTCAATATCAATATCACCTCCTGAAATTCTTTCCAATTTTCATTCCCTCTAACATCCTGCTATAGTATATAAGTAGTAACTAAACATTCTAAAGCTTTGATTTATCCTGATTTTAATAATACTAATAATATACAATTTAGCCTAAGGAAAATGTACCTTGTAGGACAAAATATAAAGCTGATATCTCTCAATTATGAAAAAGAATCATCACTTTTTATTTATTAAAAAAACAGTAAGTAATAGAATTGAGTAGCTTATTCTTACGTGGGATGACTTAAAAGATTTGTTTCTTTTGTGACATGCACTTGTTAAATAGCAAAAAGAGAAAAGAGTCTGTTTTACCTCTTATAACACTGCACATTGAGGTGTGGTTGTCCTTGTGTGAATTCATTAGCAGGTGTGAGTATCATGGATTGCACATTTGAAGTGATGTAAAAGTGGCTTTATTATTCTTTCAAAGTCTGCCATGGCTTTTCACTGTTGCAAGGTGATCTAACTCTCCACCTCCACTGACCCTCAGCTTGGGGAAAGATTAGGGCTTCTACCTGAGAGAAAATTAAGGACAGAGAGGTCAGAATAAAGGAAGACTGTCCACCAAACCCAAGCAGCCAAACACCTAATAGAAACCTTTTTACTGTCCAATGGTCAGAGCAAATATTTGTATAAATCATAGTCACAAAGATTTTAACATTTCTGCAAATGTATTTAACAAATCATACAAAAAACATAAAAAAAAATTGAGAAAAGACTGGAATGGATCAACAGGTCCGGGGAAACTGAAAGGAATTCTCTTTGTAAAGCTGCGTACTCTGCAATCACATATCTTCTTGACTAGGGATTAGTGTGTATTTAGAAATGATAATGTTCTGTCTATGCTCTTGGTGATGAAACAATCCTGAACCCAATGTACCTTAGCATTTGTTGAATATGTGTGTCACAAGCTGTCAACACAGCATTGTGACAAGTAAAAGAACACCAGGGATATTAAGAGGATGGATTAGGACTTATCAGTTGGACTGGAAGATGTGTTAGCACAGATTCTGAAATGTTCCAGTGTCTAAATTTCTGTTCTTGATACTGAAAATATAGGAGTCAATCTCTAAAGCATGGCTGATTTGGTATTATTAAGCAAAGAGGGAAATCTAGTTTAATATAAAGCATTGTTTACAAATATCTTTTTCACTAGGATTTAATCTCAAATTTTAGAAAGATGTACCACAGTTTGTAAAGCACAATATCTCCTTCCTTTCATTCTGGACATAGTCCTCAGAGGCTTCATCTCAATAATGAGTTTCCTTTTCAAAAATATGCTATAAATAATGATGATGATGATGATGGTGGTAATAGTGTTGCTGCCATAAAGGTATAAAGTAAAACAATCTTAGAGAATTAATTATCTTGGAAGTCTAATTCTGTGTTGTGAATCATTATGGCAATTATAAACATTACTTTTTAATTTCTTTTAACTTATTTTTCTCATGTTGTCACTTTAGTTGCCACTATATGGATTTTCAATTTCAAGGAAAACTTCATGTTATTTTCTTTTAGTTAATTGTACAAAATTCCTGTAATTGTCAAAAACTTAGTAGGATTACTGATTTTGCATGGGCAGAATTATTACATGATGAAAATATAACATTTTACTTATCTCCAAGTATATACATTATATATGAAATATAAAATATATAATACAATATGTAGCTTATAAAATACATATGATATTAATAACAATGGTTTATATTCAATTATTTTAAAAACATACTCATGTTTCAAGAGTAAGTGTGAAGTTTAATATTCCTACAAGTATGTTTATTAAATCAGTAAGAAAATATATGAATATCATTATGTGAAGCTGATAAATGACTTGAATGAATCAACAAGTTATATAAGGTGACAAGTTACAAAGTTGTGCAACCTCAGTGGAACTCAAATATCCAAAACAAAATGAAATAATATCATAGTATATTATCTCTAAATTGTCCTAAATAATGATACATTTCAAAAACTATAATGGAGAAAATGATAAAATTAAAATTGCATATTTTAAAGAAAATACAAAGAGCATTTTCATCAACCTGTAACAATTATGAATCTTAATCTATTTGTCCTGTTCTCTATAGATTTAAACAGTATTTTATTTCTCAAGTTTAGAAATCCCAAGTTTCTCAGGTGCTGGAGCTGAAATGTTTCCTTGTTTTCAGAGTTATTGTTTTTAATTTAGCTACAGAAATAATTCCCCATAGAATTGATTTCCTTTTTCCTCAGAATTCTAACTTTTCCTTTTTTATGGAATTTGATAAAAAGAAGAGACCAGTGAAATATGTCCTAAATTACCAGTATAATTTGCATGGAACAGCATTTTTCAAATCAGCAGAAACAATTTCTCCACTGACCATGTTCCTATTTCATACAAGCTCTTCTCTTTTTTCATTCAATCCAAATTTCCACCGTAGAGTGGGGCTCACCTGACACTTTTCCTTGGTAAAAGGCATAGCAGCCTTTGGCTCACTTATTTTTCTACTTGCAATGTTGTTAAACAGACATGTCGTGTTCATTTTAAAATAAAATTCAGCAAACTAAATATATATATATATTATATATATATATAAATATATATATATTATATATATATAAATATATATATATAGTTTCTTTTTCTATAACAACTTCATTATCCTCCAAAGTACATATTTGATCAGTTACCACATTTCTTTAAGTCAGTGTTGTCATAAAACATAATTTATTATAGTTGTATTTCAGCATATTTTAACAACATCATAATTTAAGTTAATTTTCCCACCGAGTTATATTCCCAGGCCTAATTAAACTTTTAGTAAAACAGCACAGGTACATATTTGGAAACAGATGAAATAAAATATTTTTCATCCTCTAATACCTTACAAAACACTTTCAGTGTTCGAAAACAAGCCTTATATTTTCACTAGCTAAGTGTTTTTGAATTTCATATTTTAGGTATCACCTAATACTAAAATTAAAAATTCTAAAAATAGTAAATAAACTTGATTTTTTTTCTACCCTAGAGATTTAAATATTTTTTTCCTATGGTTTTCTTTCTCCATCAATAATAAAATTCAAATTATATTGTAACAAGAAGAAATTAGTCCAGCTTCTATTTCTACCAATCTTTTCCTGTGTGCTATTATATTCATTTGCCTGAAATGCTCTTGCATTTTCCTGACATTTGATATATTAAACATTTTCAAGGTGATTTCAAAGGACAAATTGGAAGCATACATAATCAACTAGCTATAATTCACTCATTCCATGATCTGCGATCCCCTAGGCTTTTACTACATACTTCTGAACCTTAGCATCTTTTCCTGTAGTTTGTTTCTCATACAGTCCATATCTCCTGATGACTGTGAAATCTTAAGGACAAGTACAATGTCATATTTTCTTTTGTATTTTCAGGATCTGGCAAAGCTCTTCGTACAAAATACATCTGATTAGATGAAAAAATAAATTAGTATTAAGATTAGGAATGAGGCAAAGTGGTAAGGCCTAAAATGGAAGCAAAACATTTCTTCCTCTGAAACAAAAGGAAAGATGGTTGTACATAAACCTTTTGGTTTCTTTGGCCATTTGAAGGATGATCAAAAACAAAATCTCTGAAAGAAAACTAGTTCACATAATTATTTGTGGTCAAAGGACTCATACTTTTGATTTGGTCAGATTACTAATAATCACAAGATATTCTTTTTAAAATGAGGGATAAATGAAGACAAATATGATTTGGAAAATCAGAGATGTATTCAATATGCTGATTAAAGTCCCATCCATTATCAGACCAGGCTCCAGGGAAGAATACTTACAATTTAATCCTACTTTGGGACCACAGTTGGAAAACAAAACTTTATGTAATCTATAATAATTGCATATTAGAGTTCTTTGGAAAGATAGTCAATAGGACAGATATCTGCGAGTGTAGGCAACATGTTTTGCATATATGTTTCACATAAATACATAAAGATTTATGTGATATGGGCTGGGGATATAGCTCAGTGGTTCTGGTGCCTGTCTTGCAAGTGCAAGGGCCCCGGGTTTGATCCCCGGTAACCACATAACAATACTGAGTGTGGAGACTCACCCCACCAGCAATCAGCACCACATACTCCAGTGCCGGGCATGGTGGCTCACGCCTGTAATCCCAGCACTCGGGAGGCAGAGGCAGGAGGATTGCTGTGATGTGAGTTGGACGCTGAGCTCAGGGCCAGCCTGAACCACAAAGTGAGACCCTGTCTCAAAAAACCTAAAAAAAAATATATATATATATGTGTGTGTGTGTGTGTGTGTGTGTGTGTGTGTGTGTGTGTGTGTGTGTGTGATATAAATTTAAACTATTGTTCAGGAACAGGTTCATACAATTGCAGAGTCCAAGTCCAACTGCCTATTGTCTCTAAGACAGAAAATCAGCAAGGTGATGATGTAGTTATTTTTCTTTTATTTTTCAAATTCAAAAATTTATTGTGAATATCTAGCCAAAAAGAAATTAACATATTGCAATAATGACAACACTGAATCAATATTAATATACTAAAGTTTTCACTTATTCATGTAAGAATAAAGTACTTAAAATTCATTTGCCTTAAAAAATTAAAGTGACCATATTATGAGAGTTAAATTACGCATAAAATCTATACATAAAATGCTACTTTGCTCTGAAGTAGGTTAAATTTACACAACATAGTTGTGAAAGTTTCCCTCAGACACTCCTGAGTGGCTTATGTCTAAGTGTTGACTCTATGTCAAACTTGGTTTTGTGTTCTATTTTATGCCCTAAAGACAAAAAATAAATGATTGAAAAGGTCTTTCTGGAATTTACATCCTAATTATGAAGGACCAGATGGCACAGAAACTCCATTTTTAATCTCAACTTTAAATAGCATTGTGATTTGATTTATTGAATGTTGAATAATAGAAAACAGTTGCAAACTAATGTACTTAAATGTGTTTTTCTTGACTCTAGAGGTAATGAGTACATGCTTAACTGGTGCAAGGCCCTGAAATCAGTTCCTGGCAACACAAACACAAAACCAAGGTCAATTATACCTGTAGTCCCAGCTACTTGGTAGGCTGAGTCAGGAAAATAAAAATTTGAAGTCAGCTTCAGCTACAAATAGAGACCCTGTCTCAAATAAAAAATATTCAAAATGATTGAAGATATAGCTTAATGCTTCCTGAAATTAGTCCCTAAGAGAAACTACCATAAATTTTAAGAAAAAAGTCATACAAACTGGGTTTTCATCTATTTCTAACATATAGGTAGGCACTTTTTTTATACATTTGTAATAATTGGACTTTATTTTGTATTTGCTTGGTGTATATGCTCATTTATGTTAATTCTTGTGTTTGTTTATTTGTTTGTTTTGAGACAGAGTCTCAGTTTTGTAGCTCAGGCTGGTCCTGAGCTCACTATGTAGCCCAGGCAAACCTTGAATTCACAGCAATCCTCTTGCCTCTGCCTCCTGAGTGCTGAGGTTACAGGCATGAGCCATCATTCCCAGCACTGAGGTATGTGGTTACTGGTGATCAAACTTGAGACCTGGCACATACAAGGCAGACACCAGAACCACTGAGCTGCATCCCTGACCCTAAGCTAATTCTTTTTTGTTTTAGTTTTAACCTTAGTATGCCATTCCTAGTATGAATTTATTTTATTTCATTCAGCCTATAAGCATTTCCAGTGTAAAGAACTTATAGACCTAAACCTAGAGTAATCACTTATTTGCAAAATTAATTTGTAGAGCTACAAATATTAAGTAAAATTGAAAACATCACCACATTGAAAAGGTGATTTAGAATTAGCTACTGATTGACTTGGTCTAAAATCATTTTCTGACATGTTAGATGAAGCCTTTCTCTCTTCTCTCTCTCTCTCTCTGTCTCTCTGTCTCTCTGTCTCTCTGTCTCTGTCTCTGTCTCTCTCTCACTCTCACTCTCACTCTTGCCCTAGCTCTCTCTTGCTCTCTTTTGGATATAGGGTCTCACTTTGTTGTTCAGGCTGACCCTGAGCTCACTTTTATGTACCCCAAGTGAGCCTCAAACTCACAGCAAGCCTCTTGCCTCTGCCTCTGGAGTGCTGGGATTACAGGCATGAGCCACCATGCACAGCACTGTAATATGTGATACCTACTGCTGGTAGGTGAGAGTCTCCACGCCAAGCATTGTTATATGTGGTTACTGGAAGGTCAAACCCAGACCCTTGCACTTGCAAAACAGACACTGGCACCACTGAGCTAAATCCCTGGCCCTAGTTGTGTTTGTTTTCCCTTTACTCATGATTTAAACAAAGAGGTGACAGAGAAAGAGAAATAGGAGTCCAATCAAAAACAGAATAAGGCTAGTGGACCAACTACACTATACTGTGAGACTGAAGAAGCATTAGTGAAGCTACTCCTCTTCTCAGACTTCACAAAACTGTTGTTTCCAACATAGTTAGAAATCCTGAATCTTTCAGATGTAGAGTTCAGCTGCAGTATCAAGGCTGAGAATAGGATAAATTGTTTTACCCAGTGCAATCACTGCCTAAATAATATACACATTCTGCTTGAAGTAAAGCAAAATTTTGCTAGATAGCCTACCTTTTGACACTGAAATGGTGAAGATTCAGGAAGTACTACATATGTTCATATCTTTACCAATCATTTCCAACTGGAGAAACTCTTAGAATCTTTCTGTGTCAAAGTCTTTTTAATAACTTTCTTGGTTATTTATTTCTGTTGGAAATTAAGATGAGCATGTGTGTAACTGAAACTTATTAGAAATAATAAGAAAATTCCACAGTACAACAGTTATACAATTATCATTAAAAAGACTTTTCAATACTCAGTCATGTATCAGATAGAAAAATAATGAAAGAAATATCTCACTTATTAGAAAAATAAAAAATTAACTACCTCTAAACTTGCAGGAATTATATAGAAATTATATACTTAAAGCTTTCACACTCTACTGAAGAATATAAAAAAGGATTTCAAGAAGCTATAATCCATAGTGTACTTTATACCATGGAGATATTATAATTACATCACTTCTCCCCAAATTAGTCCATAAATTTAATGCAATCAAATTAAAATTTAAAAAATTTATTTTTCAACTGGACAAAATAACCTTAAGGGTCTCTCAGAAAAACAAACATATAAGGGTAGTTGAGAAAATTCTAAAAGGGAAGAATGAAAGGGGTTACCTCTACTAAGCTCTTAAGCAATCAGATAATTTTATTTCTTTTAATATTTTATTTTACTGGTACCTGTTTGCAGTTCAGTTTACAATCATCTTTGGAAGTAGTTTCATGTAAATATTAAGTTTGTTTCCTTTCTAATTCCCTTCTCCTTACCTCCCCCCTTCTCCTCTGCTTCTCCTGTCCCCTTTTTCCTACTTGCTGATCTTATGTGTCTTAGCTTATGCTATGACATATAATCAATGTTTACATTAATTCTAATTCTTGTATATGGCATATTCTTCTAATTTTTCCTCTTTCTCCTCTTCCCCCAGCCTCTCCTTGTTCACTTGGACCACTTCCTTAACAAATGAGCCCCGTCTCTTTGTTCCTTTTTATCCATTCTCTAAAAGTTAGACATTTTAAAGAATGAATCGGATGTTTAGAAAAGTGAGAATGATAGAACCAAAGAGTTAAGATATAGCCCAAAATACATTCAGTGAGTTCTTTTGGAAAAGTTGTGTTTTAAGTTAACATGGAAACACTTTTATATGATGAAAATTAAAACAATAACTACAAAGGAAACAGAAAGAAAAGAGATGTTAACTTGCAAAATATGATTAATTACCTTAATGTACAAAACATTTGCATAAATCAATAAGAAACTAATAGAAAATTTAAAGGAAAAAAGTGAAAAGATATTCTTGAGAATTTTAATGTAAAAATAAATACAAATAAAATGTTTGATCTGAAGTTAATGGTAAGGGAAGACATAAATAT
>PVIR01002739.1:0-59007 GCA_004026965.1 Petromus typicus
GGGTGTGGAGACCCACACCCAGCAGCAACCAGTACCACATACCACAGTGCCGGGCGTGGTGGCTCACGCCTGTAATCCCAGCACTCGGGAGGCAGAGGCAGGAGGATTGTGATGTGAGTTTGAGGCTGAGCTGAGGGCCAGCCTGAACCACAAAGTGAGACCCTGTCTCCAAAAACCTAAAAAAAAAAAAAAAAAAAAAGAAGGTGAAAGACCTCTACTCTGAAAACTATAGCACTCTGAAAAAGGAGATAGAAGATGATATCAAAAAATGGAAAGACATATCCTGCTCCTGGGTTGGAAGAACGAATATTATCAAAATGGCTATACTCCCAAAACTACTCTACACATTCAATGCAATCCCAATTGAAATCCCAACAGCATATTTCACAGATCTAGAGAAAAAAAAAATCCTAACTTTCATCTGGAACCACAAAAGACCTAGAATAGCCAAAGCAATTCTAAGCAACAGGGACATGGTGGGAGGTAGTACAACCCCAAACCTGAAACTATACTATAAAGCCACCGTGATAAAAACTGCATGGTAATGTCAAAGTAACAGACCCGAGAGTCAATGGAGTAGACTAGAAGATCCAGAAACTGCTCCAGATACACTGAGCCACCTCCTCTTTGACAAAGGAGCCAAAAATGCTCAGTGGAGGAAAGATAGCCTCTTTAACAAATGGTGCTGAAAAAACTGGGTTTCAACTTGCCAAAGGCTAAAACTAGATCTAACTCTTTCACCGTGTACCAAGCTAAAATCAAAGTGGATAAGAGACCTAAATATTAAAACAGACACTCTAAACCTACTGCAAAACAGGTTAGGTAAAACTCTGGAAGACACTGGCTTAGGGAAAGACTTCATGAACAAAACTTGTATAGCACAGGAATTGGCTGAGGAAATCAACAAATGGGACCTCATTCTTTTAAAAAGCTTCTGCACAGCAAAGGAAACCACCAACAGTGCAAACAGGCAACCAACAGTTGGTCAGAAAAAATCTTTACCAGCTGTTCCTCAGACAAAGGGTTACTATCTAGAATATATAAAGAGCTCAAAAAAATCAGCCCACCCAAATTTAAAGATCCAATTCAAAAATGGGCATCTAAAATGAACAGATATTTCTCAGAGGAAGAAGAGAAGCTAAGAAGCATATGAAGAAATGCTCAACATCATTAGTCATTCGAAAGATGCAGATGAAACAACATTGAGATTTCATCTCACTCCACATAGAATGGCTGCCATTTCAGATTCAGCCAACAGCAAGTGTTGGCGAGGCTGCGGAAAAGGAACCCTTCTCCACTGTTGGTGGGACTGTAGACTCATACAACCCCTGTGGAGATCAGTTTGAAGATTCCTCAAAAAGCTAAGATTGGAGGTCCCATTTGACCCGGCAATCGCCCTGCTAGGTATATATACACAAGAACGAAAAGATTCATATCACAGTGACATATGTGCACCCATGTTTATAGCATCCCAATTTGTGATTGCTACATCTTGGAGACAACCCAAGGATCCATCAACTGGAGACTGGATAAAAAAGCTACGCTTCTTCTACAGAATTGCGTATTACTCTGCCACAAAAAATGATAGGTTTGAATCATTTCTACTTAAGTGGCCATACCTTGAGGATATCCTCATAAGTGAAATAAATAGGGCACAGATAGGTACATATCACATATTTTCTCTCGTATGAGAAAATAAAGATGTAAATGAGTCCTAGAATTGTATGTTATATATTGTGAAATAGAAAATGCTCAATGTAAAATAGGAAGAAGGGGGACAATGTTGAGACTGTAACAAAAAAGTAAGGAAACAAATTGTATGTATATGGGGGGGGCGGTAGGATGGGTAGAGCTATGGGAAAAAATAAGAATGAAGTTGTCTCTTATACTGGTACAAATCCCCATTATGGAGTGCAATCGTGATGCATACATGTAATTTACCAATAATGATTAAAATATTTTTTTAAAAATAATAACTAAAAACTTTAGTAGTATCTCTTACAATAACACCTTCAAAATCCATCATTCAATTCTCCTTCTACTGCTTAAATGTATTTGATCCCAGTTTCATATGAGGTCATCAATAATCTGGGCAGGCATCACTTCCCTCCTTGCTGTATCTAGGATGCATATTCCTCTTCTGATCTGCTTTCCCATCTGAGATTGAGATTCAATACACCTGCAGCTGCTCTCCCTGCAGAGTTGTGGTGTGGAGCATCTGATGAGGGGCAAATAACCAGTAGGCTACTAACATCCTGTAAAACTTGTATTAGAGATTTACAGGTGGTATTTCAAGTTTTTTCTCTTTTTAGTACAATCTTCAACACCATCGATAACTTCCTCTAACTTCTAGTACTTTTTATGCCACAACCACAGAAACTAACTCATCTTTGATGAATACAACTTGACTTTTTATATCCTTTGCCTCCAGTAGAGAGAGCACACTGAGAAGTACACAACCCACTAGATGCAGATTATCTTTGTCTTTCTCATATTAAACCTAGAGCCTGTTGCAGACATTAGGTTTTGATTCCTACAGTCAGGTAAGAGATTAAACCAGATCATTCAACGTAGATATAATCATACTAAAGTTAATTGTTACTCTTCATGAGTATTAGCAATTATTATCCAAGCATCTTGGCTTCCTAAGCCAGATTGCTTCATGTTAATGAAAGGTCATACTGAATCATACAGAATCATTTTAAACTGAGCATAAGAAAGAACAGAATATAAACTTTTCTATAATATTGGATTAATTTTTTTCATGACTAGAGCATATCATTGCAAGTTTATGACCTTTTAATATTGCAAATTTCATTCCTGTGAACTGAAGTAAAGAAGGAAGGGAGGGAGGGAGGGAGGAATAAAAGGAGAGGGAGGGCAGTAGGCAGACAAGCAAAGGAAGGAAAAAAAGGACTGATGATAAATGAGAAGAAAAATGGAAAAAATGATGGAAGAAAAGATACAAGGGAGGGAGAAGAAAGAAAAGTATAGAAGAGTGGAGTAAAAGAAGGGTGAAAAGAAATTGGTAAGCCTCAATGAACAAAGTAAAGTAAAATGTACTTGTGACAACTTAAGCGGCATATATCCATACAAATGCCAGTTTGGACATAAAACTTATTGTAAAAATTTTAATTCTAGAAATGTAGCTCAAATTAAAAACACATGTGACTGCATCTATAATATATTTACAGATAAAGTTAATGCGGAAAACAATTGCTACTTTGACTAAGAAGAGAAAAATTGTGGAAACCTGTTAGCCCATAGTACTGGATTTGTTATATAAATTATACTATTATAGTCTATAAATTGTTCTGTAGCCATCAAAAATAGTATTATAAAACAGTCTTCCAGGCTATCTGTAAGAGTAACCTGGAGATACTGATTTAGTCATAATCTAATAATTTGGTCTTACACGTGTACATAGTCCATATTCTAGAATGGTCTAATGTCCATTCTGCAATATGAAAGTCTTATTTTGCTTTTTTTTTTTTCTAGTCCTATGACATAAAATGTTAATTGCTCATTTTCTCTCACTGTCTTGTGCTAGGATTCAGGAGGTTCAAGCACTGAGCTTCCTTAGGACTGTTTTGGAAGTTAAAGAAGATTCTCATCAAGTGAGCTGGGTCTGCTCTGCCTCATAGTCCTGTTTCCAGAACTGGAACAGATGTGCAGGCAGATTCAATTTACTTTAATTCACCCCAGTTTAATTAGCAGCTGGACTGCTCTTGGCTTCAGGAAAGCAAGAAAGTGACAATTCATGTAACAGAGCGTCTGTCCTCAGGAAACAACTTTCCCCTCTGGAATGCTACTTCGTCTACAGAGAAATCTCACTATGTCGACACCAGAAGGGACATACTTCTAGCACAAAAGTGCTATCTAAAGACAAATTGGTGTCCTAATAGAATATATACTGTACTAGTAGAAGGAAAATGACACGTGAGTTACAACATAATTCGCCACCAACCTGTGAGAGTTAAAATCACATCTGCGAATTATCCATCATTTAGGGAACTTGAGGGAAGAGTATAATCTCTCACGGAAATGAATTTAACGTGGAACACACAAGTTCAAGAATAAATGTATCTATCCTTATATAACACAGAAATAGTGAGAAACCTCAAGTAAAGATGTATCAAATTCTTTAAACCTTACAAATGATTGTCATCCTATAATTGTTACCTGAACATAGTTGGAGAGAAGTATTGTTTTCTAATGTTCTACAGAAGAGTGGGAAATAAAGTTCACAATAAAATAGTACATATCTTATGCCTAACTTGAAGAGAGTAGCTCAAAGTCTTCTAACAGACTAATGAGATTTAAAGTTTAATTACATGGATTTGATCAGTGCTTCTTGCATATATATATATATATATATATACACACACACATATATATACAGTGTATAACACTGTATATAATTATTATAAATTAATCAAAATGTAAAAAACCTATAAGAACATTTTCTTATACAGAGAGTTAACTATCCTGACTTGATCATTCCATAAAGACATACAAGGAATTTTCACACAGTACCACATAAATATGACAATTAAGATGATTTAAAATAAATAAGAAATGTATTTTAGTAAAAATATTTAATATACATAAACATATGTATCAATTTCCCAGGATGAATATCCTTATCATGTAGTATAAAGGTATACTAACAAAGAGAAATAAAAATTTAAAAAATAAGTCAACAAAACATTAGCCCACTTACTATGGGGGAGAAGGAACATCACATAATTTCTCTTTAACTTGTAGCAAACATTGTAAGTTGAGTTTCTTGGAGTTTATAGTGAACTGTATATTACATTAGGCTCAATTGAGACAGAGAGATAGAGAGAGAATAAGATAGAACTAACTCTCATGGTCTGTAATTTCTTTTTTTATTTTTTTATGGTCAGTAATTTCATAAAATAAGGAGAATAATTTGCATACCTCATAAGAATTGAAATGTGCTACATGCTTATTCATGCCAAATTTCTATCCAAGGGCAAGGAGTCCTTTAGAGACAAATCAGGCCACTGATAAACAGCTCTCCCCAAAGTTAGATCAAGGTATCAAAAATTATTTATATTATTTTGAAATAATCATATTATGATTATTTACATGCATGATTCAAATCACATTGTTTGAATATTATATGTTCTTGTCTTATTCACACCTGATACTTTTGGGACAATGTTGGAAAAGCAATGTCTTCTAGGTGAAGTGTTTTTCTTATAAACAGTATTTATAGATAAGTTTCAATCATAATATATTCATTGAAAATATATTGGGCAAGTATTCGCTAGCCAACCTGCAGGGACAACTTCAATCAAGTATCCTTATTGAGTTTGAGTTGCAAAAGTCTACTACATTGACTACACTACAATTTCTATAAATTTTTCATAACATCTATAAATAAGGATGGTATGGAAATATAAAAGGAACCTAAGCCAAGCTAGTGACTGATTAAAGATTTTCTGGACCAAGGAAAGTCTAAGCTAAACCAAAGAGGATAATTTGACATTTCCAATGTATTTGTTCACCTTATAATTACACATCAAGAACACTAGCAAGTATAGCATACTAGCATAGAAGTAATAAGTACAAAATAATGAGCGTTTCAGGCTTTAAAAAGTTTATGTCATTCATTGAAATAGGTAACGTCAATGAGCTAACATGTTTCAGGAAAATATTGTTATTCTGGACTTGAACTTGAGGAGCCTGGAGGTCATCTATAAGCCAAAACTAGATTCTAAATTCAAAGCAAAAGGAAGAAAGTTAATAAAGTTTAAAATTGCAAATAAGTTTAAACGGTTGCATATTCCAGTGAGTGCTTCATGTTCTTCCAAGTAACACAAATTTCATAAACAATTAGGTTTGTTTATCATTCTATTCTCCTTTCTGATATCTTAAATCCAATGTGTTCTTGGACTTACTCATACTATGTTTTTGAGAGTTCTTCATTCTAGCACTAGGAATATATGAAGAGCTGGGAATGGTGGCGCATATCTATAATCCTAGGCATAGGAGGCTGAGGCAGGAGTATCAGGTGTTCAAGGTTAGCCTGGGTTATACAGTGAGTTCGAGGCCAGACTGCACAACATAGCAAGACTCTGTCTCAAAAGGGAAAACAAAGAAGGAAAGGATGAAAAAGAAGAAAAGGACGAAGAGTGAGAAGGAGATAAAGGACAGGAAAGAAGTAAAAAAGAAAAGAAGGAAGTCAATGAAGGAAGGATAGAAGAAAATGTATAGATAGATACAAATTACTGCCATTGAAAACTTCAAAATCATTGATTATTACATCTGTTTTTGCAAAACACTGACAATCACCATGTCTTGTCCCCAAATCTCTCCTTCCCTGGGCTATATAACTGGGAATTTTGAAAGAAGGATTTAATGATCAAATTCATTTAGGTAATAGCTTATATTTATTTTATCCATCTCTTATTGAACTGCACTGTAAGTGAAGTAGATAATAACAGTGACAAGAAAACTTCTAAGTAACTTACTTAGTTTATTTGGCCACAAATTTATAGTGGTGATTGTTTATATGATTACCAGGTATTAATGTAACCTTAATAATATTTTTCTTACAATTATCATTATAAACGACACCCTCAAAATTGTATCATACAAAACTGAACTTTGAATCAAGACTTATGTCACATTTCCCTAGCTTACTCTCAGCTAAATATTGAAATCTACCCTTCTCCAGCAATCTTTTATTTCACTAATAGCTGCAAAATTCCATATTACTCTCATTAAATTTTCAAAGCCCACACATATTTATCTAACATGTTTCTAGTTCTACCTTAATACACTTTTGCCCTTATTTATATTATCTATTACATAATCAGATTGAGGTGATCTTTGCATTTGCTAATACACATTAAGTAATAAAGACACTCATGCTTTGCCTTAAATCATCTCATGCTCTACAAGTGGTGTGTGTTGGTAACACTATGAAACAATAAATTACAGAACAGATCCCTTCTCCTTTCTAAAACTAGATTTAAAAGTGAGATATTTTTAATTTATTTTATTGGCACATTTTATACATACAGCATAATCACATTTCACAAGATTTCCTGGAAAAAATGGCAGGAATTCTCATGACCAAAAGTGTCAAGTCAGTTTCTGATATTATTCACCCTAAGCAATTTGTGTAAAATTATAGTCAATATTAGTATTTAGCTTAACCAAATATTCACATAAGATCCAATACAAAAAGATCATCTTGTCTTA
This sequence comes from Petromus typicus, assembly GCA_004026965.1. Lineage (NCBI taxonomy): Eukaryota > Metazoa > Chordata > Mammalia > Rodentia > Petromuridae > Petromus > Petromus typicus. The sequence continues at coordinate 7,240 of PVIR01002739.1, forward strand.
AAAAATAACCTTAATGAGAAAACAAATGCCCTAAAATATACATCAGAACAATAACATAAAGGATGAAATACTGCAAGAGAGACTCAGGAAATGAAATTGTGGTTGACAATAATTCCACTTTGACGTGAAAGAGATAACTAAATGATGCAAAATTCCTCTTGCCTTGTAATTATATCCAGAGATGACTGATTCAAGGATTGAGGTCTGGGGCCTTGTTTCTGGAACTAAGAGAAAAGGTGCATGATTTTCAGATGAATTTAAGATTTGATCCTTCAGAGCAACAAGTTATACCAGAAACTCCAAATATTTTTGAGGTCTATAATATCAAAGACTTCCATTATCCATTTTGATATTATTAAAATCTATTCATTTTGCTTTCTTGGGATATATTTTTAATTTATTTTATTGGCACATTTTATACATACAGCATAATCACATTTCACATTGAGAACTTATACCTGTACATGCACATTTTGATTCTCATTTTTCCCCTTTTCTTTGCCCTCCCCACAACCCCCACAACCTATATGTATAATCTTTGTTTACTTTTGTTTTACTATCAAGTTTTTTCTTTCCTTTTTTTACTTTCCTCTACCCACCCTTTCCCTTTTCCTTTTGCATATTTTCTCCCTGCTTCACATCACCTATCATATATTTTGGCATTCATTTACACCTTCAGATTTTCACTGACATTCTAAATAATAAGTCTATGAATGTGTAAGGAAGACACAATATATTACATTCTATTACATTACACAATACACCATGTATTACATTACACATATGTATTATGATTTAAATAGAATCTTCTGGTCTTCTTGCACATCAAACCATACTATTATCTTAAATATGTGCATATAAAATATTAGAATGTTCTAAACATTTAATATATGAATTGCTCATAAGCTGAGAAATTTTTTACCTCTACTATTGCTATCTTTGTGACTACAACTACTGCTAAGTACGTTTCTCTGAAAAGGTTAGTCTTCATAAATTAGTTCAGTAAAATCTTTGAAGATCATCACTCTTCAAAATAATGCTAAGATTAAGTAATACAGTTGTCCTCAGTTTGAGGGTATTGTAAGCTGCAGAAGTTGAACATTTTTGTGCCAATATGATTTCATGCAATGTATAAACAAACACTAAGTCATATTATTTATTTAAATCAGCATTAATGGCAACATTTTTAGTAAATGTAGAACATCAGGTGAAGTGCCTGCACATAATGATGCTTTAATACATTTTAGGTTCCTATTTCTTCTGTAATAAGCACTATAGGAACACAAATGTTTGCTATATACATTTGTCTGTTCAAGTTCATTGAATTACTAACAATTATTTAGAGTAGAATATATATCACTGATTAATAAAGGGAGTTGAAATGATCTTCCCCAAATCATGACACTGTTCAGTGATGTGGTCAGAACAAATGAAAACTAGGAGTAGCAATTCCAGATATGACTTTCCATTTCCTGAAGACCACTTTTTCATCCCACAGAGGTTGGAGTGAATTTTTTATCCTATAAGAAGGCAGGTGAGTTTCACGATACAATTGAGAACAGGTAGCTAGGAAACAGTTAAGCGAACGACAGGGAGATGAATGACGGGAATGATGATGCAATTTCAGGCAGGTCAATCTGCTTGAAGAGTCCACAATTTCAACAAGAGTGAACGGTGAATCTATTCAACAGCAGCCACTTTCAGAAATGAAAAATGGATTGTGAAAGTGTCTTATATTTCAACTAAGTGTTCAACATATATAAAATGAGGCACTTGCAGGGGTTTAACAGGATTAAACCAAAGATCGTACCAAAATGACAGCTCCACTTAAAGGATGAATTGTAAAGTCACAAAAGTTACAGAGAGAGGTCAAGCCCCAGCAGGAGTTTATTGCTAAAGGATTGATGAAGTGACACTTTCCAATAAAGGGAGATGAAGATCGTTTTGAAAAATAAAATCAAACTCTATTCTGGGCTCTGAGTAAAGAGGATAGACACATTATCAGGAATCCTTTCAATAGTACAAAATATTTTATTTAGTATGGGACCAAAGAGCTAAAAATGTCCCTTTTCAGAAATACATGTTTTAAAAAGACATCACCTTCCCTTAGCCTGTCAAATACATTACTTGTTAATTGTATGTCAAGAGTGTGTGCTCGCTTCGGCAGCACATATACTAAAATTGTATGTCAAGAGTGAGTAATATGTGAAAAGACCACCAAATTAGTATGCACACAAACAAACAATGGGTTTTGTTTTCAGATATAAAAAACCCTAGACAGAACTGAAAACGATGTAACTTCTTAACTCCCAACATATTTTGTTGCATTTCTGTCTGAAGATTCAAACATTACCACTACATTTTATGACCATTTTTAAGACACTGTTAAGTTTTCCATGCCTGTTTGTTTTAAAAGTTAGTTTGGGGGGTGCTTTGCATCCAAAAATTTTAAAGATAAAAAGTACATTAATTGCCATTATTACTGCTGAAATAGGATGATAGAGGATTATGAAAATGCCATAAAGTTTACAGGATAACAAAGGTCTTTAAATTCGGACAAGGAAATGAAGGACCCACTCACCATCACATCACTCTTTCGGAGCCCAGTCAGTTAAATACAGGCCATCTAGACAGTAAACCATGACTCTGAATTTAAGGGAGTCTCTTCCTCTACTTAATTTATCCTTTTCAACTACTGCTTTGCAAAATATTTTGAGTACCAAAGACTGCTTCGATTTAAGCTACATGAGATGAGAAATACAGCTGCTTTGCCTTCTTTCTATTCTCCTAACACTGTCACAGTGGATTGCTTGTTCCTACTTGGAGGGAAGACGAAGAGAGGAGAGACATCACAAAGAAGAAGAGTACACAGCGCACATGTCTTAGGGAAGACAACCACTTGACACCCTAGGAAGAATTTCAGAACAAAAAACAGAAGCGAGAACCACGTGAAGCTGGCTGACTGTGGACTCCAGGAACTAGCTTTCAAACCCCTGGTGAAGACACAATCAGATAGGCCCAATATCTATGGCTGAGTTGGCATTTCTTAAGAATAGGGAGGCAGAGCTTGATCCTCCACACTAATGAGCTGAGACAAAGTTAGCGTAGGTTATAAAAATTTTAAAGCTGTGCTGCACAAAAATCAAATATGTTGGCAATGTGCTTGCTGTGAAGACACGAGCTGAGAATGCAGGTGAGATCATTTAGGAGCAAAAATCAAATTAGATGTTCTCAGCCTGACTGATCACTATTATTCGAACTGTTCAAATCATCTATCAAATGCTTGCACTATGTCCAAGGACAGCAGGCTTCTTGTGGAGCAAAAATATCAACTATATGAGAATGAGTAATAACAATTCATATTTTCAAAAATGTCAAAACACCGGCTTTGATCATTGGTATCAAAAGAACACCTGATTTTGGTGTTCTTTTTTCCTTTCTTTCATTTTTTTTTCTCTTAGATTCACTTCTCTTTTGATAACAAAATCCTCAAGATAATGATTTGCTATAGCCACAATCTGGAAGTATTCAACAACACACAGAAAAAGCTTCAGATCATATTAACAATTTTTAAATGGCATATAACAAAAGAAATTTTTGTTGAATTTTTTAAAATAAAAAATAAATGATGAAGAGGTGTTTTTTCATATGCCAGAAGAAAAGACTAATGTTTCTATCCTCCTCCAGTTATTACCTTTATTAGTGGAACATTTTGTTCCTTACAATGACCCTACATAATATGCTCAGAGCCACAGTTAAAAGTTCCTTCAGAAATCTCTTGCAATATTACACATGGCTTGGAGTTTGCAGAACGACCAGCAAAGTTTGTCCAGCATTGTATAAAGACTCTGGCAGTTTTAAGGGGAAGCAAACCAAAAGCTTCCTCAGGAACCAGTTCCACCTGCAGCTTTCCAATTGGTTTTTTGTTGTTGTTGTTTTGTTTTGGTTTTTTTTTTTTTGTTTTTTTTTTTTTAGAGCCAAATCCTCATAATGAGTACCTCATATTACAGGGCTTCACTTTTATCATCTCACTACCATTTTAATCCCTTCCAAGCCCCCTCCTTCCACTTTGCAAAATCTACTCATGCTGCTGGCCTGTCTCCATGCTCACTGCTTCTTGGGCCTTTTTAATCATAATATTTCCTCAGCTCTTCTCCTCTGCTGCCCCCACTTCTTCACTTGGCTTACACTGACCAGGGTCTTTGCTGGGTGTTCGGCAGTGGCAGCCCTGCTCCCCATTTCCCCGCCTCTTTAATTTTATCTTGGAGTCTTTCTTCCAACCATGGGTTGAAGCATTGAGTCAGAGACTGGAATTCATTAACATCTCTATTTTAAAAAGCATTTCTCGGGCCAGGGATTTAGCTCAGTGGTCACAGTGCCTGCCTCGCAAAGGCAAGGACCCAGGTTTTATCCTCGGTAACCACATACCACAGTGCCAGGCATGGTGGCTCACACCTGTAATCCCAGCACTTGGGAGGCAGAGTCAGGAGGATTGCTGTGAGTTCAAGGCTGAGCTCAGGGCCAGCCTGAGCTACAAAGGCAAGACTGTGTCCCAAAAAATAAAAATATTTCCATGTATTTTTGACATTATACTGCAATTAATAGACAGTTACTATATATTTCCAAACAGAAGCTACACACAACATCAATCATAAAGTATAACTTAGTAAAGACTGATAGTAGAAATAGAATACTTTCAGTACATCTAGGTACATATTTGATATATCAAAATACAATCTTCTATATTTTATATAATCTGTTGTGACTTGTGATATGTTGGAGAATTTTTTCCATTCTGCAGTTTTACGCAGTTTTTTCTATAGGTTTGTAACATACAAAAGGTAGCACCTTTCATGTTCATGAAACTGAATTATACTAACAAAGATATAAATTGTTTCTAAATATAAAAGCAACCAAAGTTCAAAATAAGTTATACTCGCCATACAAGATAATATACGTACACATAAGTTTTTGTAATAAATCCTCTTATATAACTATAGAAAATGAAAGATTCAGGAAGTCTCAAATAACAAAGAAGTATTTTAAGAGCAGCCTATGATTTACTTATTGTTTCTGTCCCAACATATGTTCCTTATTTTCTGGTAATATAGGTAGAAATAGTCTGGCCTAAAAGGAGGAGACCATCTCTATTTCAACATGTTTTGATTTGTTGGTGATTGCTTTTAATTTCTTGTAATTGACAAATGGTAACTGTAGATATTTATGGGGCAGAATGTGGTGTTTTGATATGCTATACACTGTAAAATAATTAAACAAAGTTAATGTATCAGCAACTTCACCTAGTTATCATTTTCTATGGTGAAAATGTTTAAAATATACAGTGTGTGTAATTTGGAAATACACTCATGTATCATTAACAATGAAGGTACATTCTAAGGAATCCACTTGAGGGTGGTTTTGTTGTGTGAACATCACACAGTGAACTTACACAAACCTAGATGGTGTAGCTCACTACAAACTTTGATTATAGGTACATAACCATCATGTGTATGTAGGTGATATGAATTTTTTTAATTTTTATTGATACATTATGAATACACATCATCATTGCATTCAACATTGAGTTTGTTCCAGAATATGACACTTGATTTGCATTTTCCCTTTTCCCCCTGCCCTGCAACCCTCCACCCCCTATATACACAATCTTTGTTTTCTTTTTTCTTTATTATTATATGGTATGAAATTTTAACAAAGCATTATTATGTGGTGCGTGGCTACATCCAATATAGAACTATTAACTTTTGTGATCGTGAAATCTCACTCCAAGTGAGACTTATCTGCTCATAACCTTCCTTCCCTTAGAACATTACCAGTTTCTTATACCATCAAGTAGTCATTTGCATTTATTTCTGATATCAGCGACCACATTATAAAATCTTGCAGCAGAAACTGTTTCCAGCTAATATTTTCATCTATTCAATGATAATCTTAGAGAATTTAAGATCTGGTAGTTGCATCAGTTGTTTTTTGCTGCATAATGAATCATTCCAAGATGGTGCTGTATTTTTTAAAAAGAAGTATTCTGCTCATCAGGTTTGGGGTTGGCTTTTTAGGTGTGGCCAAACCACATGATTTCCCTGGTTTGTTGGGCTAATCAGACAACTGCAGTGGGCCCTTGATGCACTTATGCCAGTTTGTGTGGGGCTTGCTTGGAGAAGAACTCATGATTATACCTGCAATCTTCCATTATAATTTTATTACTTTTCAAATGTCACTGATGGTTTAGTATCCCACATACTTTTTGTATAATAGTTCACATATGTTTAATTAATAACTGTAATGATAATTTACTACCATCCCTGATAATTAATATTTGATGTGAGAATCACTGAGTCAGCACTGACAGAACAGAATAAGATTTAGAGTATATTTACTACACCCTCATTTTCATATGAGAACTGGTACCTGAGGAGCCTATAAGCTGCTGAAGTCAACAGCTGAATCTTCCTCAGAAATCAGATAGGTCTTCTGGTAGTTACTCTGATTGATTTTTTAGCCATCCACAGGACAGCCATACCGATGTTAAGAACACAGATTTAATATTCATTTTAAGTTAGGAATTTTTCAGAACATTTTATTGTAATACAAACAAATTCTCAATGATCCCACCATGAAAATTCATGTATAGCTAACCTATCCAATAATTAAAAAATAATTATTTTCAAATAGCCTCTGCTTTGGGTATTGATTTTGAAACAAGACTTCCGTTGTACTCATTCAAAATTTTGAAGTATGTGTATTAAGCATTGAAATACAAACTGCTAAACAGATATATCCATGCTATTTGATTTAAATAGGGCCAATTAAGATGCTAAAAACAGTTTAGCATTCTTTATACTGACAGAAAATAAGAGAAAGCATGCAAATTACAAATTCTATATATATAAAAGACTAAATATTAACTTCTCCCCTAATTCATCATCTATAAAGAGTCTTTAAGTGATCTCTTTTTTATGATTTGTCAAAAAAGAAAATAATGATGATGCTAATGAAAAGACAGCCATTTACATTTTCTATGTAAATTCACATGTCTGCTTCAATTTCACTGCTAACTCTCCAAACAGTAGAGTATTTAATGTGTCTAATATAAGAAAGGGACGGCTCATGTCAGTAAGATCAATTAGAAGATTACAAATGTTCAACACTAGATCAATTGTAATTGTATTTCTTATTTGGAACTTCCAGAAATTTAAAACCAGGAAAAGTCCAACAGATCTTCTCATCATTCCTGATTGGCCAAGAGAGTGTATTCTGGTCAATCATTTGTTTATTATATCTTATTATCATTCAAATATCCATTCATCCTACCCTTAGTCAACCAACCACTTAGGATTTTACTCAGCAGTGGCTTTGTACAAGGCATTTCAATATCTCATACTAATAAATAAATGAGACCACAGGTGCAAAATCACATTAAAGACGACAGGAGAGTATATAATTATAAAAGATGATGATTATACAGCTGCTTTACTGATGAAGAAATTGCAGCTCAGAAATTTGAAAACAGGAGCTGGGTCTTTTCGTTCTCATTAAAGCACGTGTGCTGAAGAACAGGACCCAGGTCCCAAATCAGAGGCAAAGCTGAACAGCAGCTCTCTGATGAGTCCCACTTTGAAAGCTAAGAGTCACCCATGATGAATATCAACCATGCACGTACTTCAGTTTAAAGGAGGTATTAGATTATTAAACTAAACATCCTTTGTTATCCTAACAAAAATGAACCTAAAAGAAAATTCCTCTTTGTGTCACAGATCACACTTAAAGATGAAACTATGACCCTAAAATGTACCAAAACAAAGTTTCTTATTTTAGTTATTCTTGAAGGTGAAAATGTACTTCATTTTTTTAATTGCACACAATCATATATTCTATTTGGCAAAGCTGGAGTTATCATGTATATGTTTATTTTGTCCTGACATTCTGACTAATCATTTTATCTGATGATTTTAAGAGTAAGCATAAATAAATCTCAACAGTTTTGTTATGTGCCTTGAATCTCACTACAAAATATTTTGTATCTTTCCATTTTCTCTCCCTGCAGCCAGAGTCTATCTAACTCATTTCCACAAGGATTTTGTTTTATTTTCCTCACTTGAAACTAAGACCCTTTTACATTTTCTCGAAAAGGTTTAATCTGAATTTTAGAAAACCAATTTTAAGCAAATTCCAAACACACATAAATAAAAGGACAAATGCAGCGAAGATAATAGAAAGAAAAAAAAATTAATCCAAGCACAAGTCCCTAGAGAAATTACCAAAGACAGGTAGCATACCCAAACATATCAGAATGAAAAAATAAATATTATAACTTCAATTAAAAAGACTATTTCATGGACTGTAAAGGGAGGTGGGAATTAACTGGCTGATAGATTTCAAACTGCTGAGTTAAATCTATAATATCTGTTTGCCTTGGTATAATTTAGAGTCTACAATTGCCTGGAGGTCACCTTTAAGGAAGCAGAGAAAATCAATACACTTCACCATAAGTTAAGTAGTGTCATTTACCTCTATTAAATAAGGTTTTCCTGAGTTAAAGGAAAAATACACACAAAAACAATCGAGACCAGCAGCGGATTTTCTGCTCTGTGGACAGACATTTCTGTATCTAGTTATTTCTTGATCTTGTTATTTCTATTTCTTGATCTGGTTATCAAGATCTTTCTGGCATTTTGCAATACAATCCTAAGGGCAAATCTCTCAGGCTTTCTAGACAGAGTGTCAGCACTAGGGTGGAATTTCCAGGGGCAGAAACGGTCATCAAGGTTCAAGACTAGAAAAAGCCCAAAAGATTAAGGGGAAATTCTATCCTAGGAGATTTTAAGGATCAGAATAGAAGATAGGTAACAGGAATACTAACAGAGACCAACGAATGGGTAAAACATGAATAATACGTACCTACCAAAGATGATGAGGAGAGACACTGGAGTTAAATAACATACAAAATGGACATGTCACATCTTCAAAGTTGTTACTGTGAATTAAAATTACACAATCCACCTTCTGTGGAAATTTTTGGTATCCTTTAAGCTGATATTGACATGCTGAATTCAATGCAGATCACAGTGAAAGTTCATTATTAAATTCTGTCTTTCACAAAGGGATATTTTTTGAAAATTGGAATCTGACTTATCTCATCAAATATTAATTTTAATAAATTTTTCTGGCCATATATATCCTGTAACATGCAGACATTAAGTTATTCAGTCAGAACCACAGTCATCATCAATAAGTTGATTTTTTTGAATGACGTGGATGTGTGGTAATAATCTTACACAGGATATTTTCACAAATCTGTTACAGTTTAAAAATATTTCTTTTGAATAAATAGGGAAATGCACTAATTGATTCAAAGTAAGAGAGTAAGGCTTACATGGCAGTTGGCTCATAGATATTGGATCAGAAAAGTCCCACAGTCCATTAAAAACTTGTCTCTCGATCACAAGCATGAACTTGGAAATTTTACAGCAGGATTAAGTATGATAAAATATAAAGCAGAGTGCTCCAGACACATCTGATAACTATATGCTGCTATTTCTAAAACAGTATTGGCATTTACTAATTACTTCTCTAGGAATGATACAAAGAATTATTATTTTCAGGAATCACAACTTCCTGTAGTTTACTCATGATATCAAATATTAGATAAATCAATAGCTTTCTGATACTACATGGCTTTAAATCAAAATGACACAGTAAATAAAAAGTCAAAGAGAAACAACAGAATAGTATAAAACCATAATTAGTTACCCTTTAAAAGAGTTAAAATGAGCCTAGATGGTATAGATAAATGCTAAAACTCATTAAGTATTGAAACAACACTTACCTAAATAGTTGAAATAGAATTTAGAAAAATAAACTCATCAAACTCCAGCTTGCCTCATGTCCAATAAATAAAACACCAAGATCAGAACAAATCAAATTTCTAACTGATACGCTTGATATATCTGTTGATATATTTTCGATTTAAATGTAATTCTCACAGTAGGATGTGCTAAAACATACTTTCTGTTGAAAATCATGAATGTGGAATAGAACTTTTACCCCTGAACATTTGGGGCTATGTGAAGACTTTGCTTCAGTTGTTTCACTCTTAGACTCAGAAAAAAATTGATCAAATGCATAGAGTACCTTCATGGAAACTACAAATTACCTTTGTACCTTTTAACATTATGGTCAAGCCAAAAATTAAACGCTGTTTTCTCATTTGTGTTTTGGAAGGCATATGAATTTGACTCCCAATATCAAAACTTGTCTCATTTATTTACTTAAAAATGTTAACATAGTAAATATAATTTTAAGGTTTTTTAATTTACATCCTCAAAAATACACAGGTGAGGGCCGGGGATTTGGCTCAGTGGTTCCGGCGCCTGTCTTGCAAACGCAAGGACCCGGGTTCGATCCCCGGTTACCACATACCTATGCTGGGTGTGGAGACTCACGCCCAGCAGCAACCAGTACCACATACCACAGTGCCGGGCGTGGTGGCTCACGCCTGTAATCCCAGCACTCGGGAGGCAGAGGCAGGAGGATTGCTGTGATGAGTTTGAGGTTGAGCTCAGGGCCAGCCTAAACTCCAAAGCGAGACCCGGTCTCAAAAAAAAAACCTAAAAAAAAAAAAAAAAAATACACAGGTGAAACAACAGCATTGTATTTGTTCACCTCTCAAACTACTGCAAGATCTCCTAATAAGATAGTAAAAACAGAAAAGGGAGAAAAATTCATGTTGGTGAAATGAACCTGTGTTTAATTTGGAGATAACTAATCACATCTTAGCAACAATTTTATTCTGACACTGAAAGATATGTGTATATTTTCCATTAAATGTGACCAATTAATTGTGACTCCATCCCTTGCATAGTTAATTCCAAGTACAAATGATTGTTTGCAAAGAAAAAACAAAATTTGAAATCCAGCGCCCTGAGAGTATGACATTACAAAGATAATTAACAAGAAAAATATATCCAGTCAAGGGAGAAGAAAAATATGATGGATGATTCTTTGTTCAGGATTAGCTAAAAGCCTTGGGACTATGTCCTCCTCAAGGGTGATGCGTGCTGTTCTGTTAGCATTGTTCCACAACATGCTCCTCACAGACAGGAACCCTCCATGGGACTTCACACCTTGCTTCCTAGCAAAATTACTCCTTGTGGCGCTGGAGTAAGAGCGCATTCTTTGGGAAGACTGGATGATCAGGACCAATCCCTGACAATGTTTGATGCTGATGACGTCATAAACTTATAGGTGTAAAAACAAAGCCAGAGAGGATGCCGGACATTTTTCTCTCAATTAAATCTGTAGAGACACAAAGTGACCCAGGAGAAAACACTCAGTAAATCTCCGATCACTCTGGCACAGTTCTTTAAGATATATTAAGTGAAAAATAAAACAAGATAAAAGGAAGTGTGATATTCAGATCAAATTCACACAGAAATTATCTATTATTGCAAGAAGAAATAATGGAAACAGTTATCTTTAATCAAAGAGATGAAGATGGAAGAAATTAGGGCAGAAAGTAGACTTTAAATACATATCTTATTGAAAGGAATGAATATGAAACTCTGTATTTTACAAAATTAAAAACAAATCCTAAGAATTGAAAGTGCCTGAAATAATAAACTTATTATGTATTATGCACTTTTACAGAATGACAAGAGTAGTTAAAAATAACTTTTTTAATTTTAACTTAATCTTATATTTCAACTGAAACCTAAAGTATACAATGATTTTTGTTCTTTTTCTTTTAAAAAGACAAAGGTTCGTTTGTAGCCCAGGCTGGTATCAAGTTTACTAAGGATAAATCTATGCATCTCCTTATTTATGATTATTTTCAAATAATTTTAAATGCTAATTTTCTTTACATCTCTAGCAGGATATAATGTTCTAAATATCAGGAACTCAAAGTACATAAACTAGTAAAAGAGCTAAAACAACTACATTCAGTAATCGCATTTCTAGCAACAATGCTCATTTCTGCACTGTGGTATGGTGGGAAGAAAACAAGTAACCTGTTTATTATCTGTTCATTAACTGTTTTTTAATTATTAATTGTTTGTTAACTCTGTTATAAAATAGATAGAATAAAATAAAAATCTAGGCCGGGTGTGGTGGCTCATGCCTGTAATCCCAGCACTCAGCAGGCAGAGGCAGGAGGATTGCCACAAGTTCGAGGCTAGCCTGAGATACATAGTGAGTTCAGGGACAGCCTGAACTACAAGGTGAGACCCTGTCTCAAAAAAACTAAAAAAAAAAAAAAATTAAGTAAAGGGATGAATCTGTTTTAGAGTCGGTGAAAACACCTTATTTTTTGTACCTAACATACACCATCTTTTTGCATTGAAAATCTTAGAAACAATCGCCAATTTAAAACATCAATAAATACTCATAGGCTATCTAGACTATGGCCTCTAATTATAATTTCACACTAAAGGAAATCAAAATTTTAAAAAAATATTGATTATCAGGCTAGGACAGGAAATACAAAAGATAATCCTAGAGCATTATGTCATATCTAAAGGCAGGCAAACTAAAAAGGCATGCTAGACCCTATCTGTATCTGGAGAACTACATGAAGTACAAGGTTGAACCACAGAAAATTGTCTTTCTGTAAATCAAAGCACGTTAGATATTGGTAATCTCATATATCAGGGTTAGCATCAGGGATAGAAAATTAAATAACACTGTGATAATGCAAACATTGTGTATAAACATTGAAAAACATCTACAGGAACAAGCAGCACGATTTCTGTTACAAAGTCTGCAAGAACAATAGGCTGAAGAAATCTTGTAGAATGAAAGAGAATAAATGATGTAGTGTATATGAAATAATTATATGAACTTTATTAGGCAATGATTCAAATGAATAAATCTTTAAAATAAGAAATGTGAACTTTGATTACATATTAATTATATTAGATATGAATGAATTTCCTTTTAAGTATAATAATGTCATTACAGTTATTTTTCTTGAAAGTATTATTTTTTTAGAGACACTTAAGCATTTCCAAGAAATAATTTGCTTCAAAATGAACACAGGAGCTATAGTTGTAGCTCAGCGGTAGAGCACTTGCCTATGGTGTGTAAGGTTCTGGCTTTGCCTCTCCAAACAGGAAAAGATAAGGAATTAGGAAAGGAGGAGGAGAGGGAAGAGGAAGGCATGGGGAGAGAGAGGAGAGCTGCATGGCAGGGCAGGAGGGAGAAAGTAGAAAGGAGGAAGGAAGGCAGAGAAAGAAGCAAAGGGAAGGAAGGGAGAAAGGAACTGGGGACACGGGCAGGACAGATGTCATATCAGATACAGTACGTGAGGGCTTCGTGAGGTTGACTAAAATCTCCACTTCTGTTCAAAATTCTTTATTGCAAGTCACTTTTTTAAAAAAGTAAAACAAATTCAGAGTTGGATTTTTGTTCATCTTCCCACAAAGAAGCATAAATTTTCATGAAGTTTTTAGATTTTTTTCTGACTTAAGAACTTCTGAAACCCAACTATAATTTATTGATTCTCTTTCATAACTGAAACTATACTTAGAAATCTGCATATGTTAACTCAGGTTAGTTATTATTTCAATTTTACATTGTTATATTCATATTAATTTTATAAAATGTGTATTAGTAAGATACAAGATTACTCAATTAGATGTGAGACATCTTGTCTCTTTTAAATTTAAAATATTATAACTAAATATGAATCGATTCTAGTACACAGGACACTGGAACTTCCATCACTTAGAAAGTAACACTTCTGCACTAGCTTTCTCATGGTCCAGAATGTGTGGCAAAAGAAGACGAGCAGAAAATAAAGCATCCCAAATGGTAGATTGTGGGAATGAGAAGGCATAAAGTGCTCTCTTTCCCACTCACCATTTGGCTATTGCATAACCCCAGCATTCTTGCTATGCATATGTTGGTAAATCGTGGAGCAGATTTTCTCCCTACACGCACACATCCACACATAATTTACATCCTGTTACAATTTTTCATATGATGTCAGTTTTGGTCTTACTGATCTTCCCTGTGTCATGCCTGTCCTTTGTTAGCCCTGCTGTGTTGAGAGACAATATGGCAAGTTCATTGTGGCTCTGTGAGAATTGGACTTGTTGCTTATTTTCATTAAGTCATATACCTTTCATTTCTACAATCGGAGTATGTCTCTTGAGTATAACATGCTTGTGAGAATTAATGACGCGATGCATGCATGTATCTTGACACACACATGCCCCAGGTAACCTGGCACATGTATGTAATGAACAGGAAAACAATTAGGCTATATGTTAAATCCTAGTGTTTACCACTTAGGAGCTAGAAGCAAGTTACTTTCACTCTCTCTGCCTTAATTTGCCTGCCTGAAGAATTACTTCTTCGCAAATGAGTCTGGAAGGTTTCAGTGACATAGCCCCAGATAAATAAAGTACTCCTTTTGATATCTGGTAAATAGGGTTCAACAGTGGTGACTCATTCTGTATGGGCTTCTAACAAATAATTCACTAATATGGTTATTATTATATTGTATAAGGACTTTCATGTTCTGCAATTTTTACTTAACATCAGACAGTACCACTTAGCACGCTATTACAAGGATACTTCATGAACACCCCTGTTAATGGGAGAACTGACAAGTGGCTACGGATGCAGGTGGTTCATTTTCTGATGTGAAGACATCTCCTGAGCATTTTCATGAGCAAGAATTCCTAGGTGGTGGGTGCTGCCTGTTCAGCACTTGTCAAACTTTTTTCAAGTCTTCAAATTTTGCAGCCATAACCAAATGTCTGTATTAATTTTATACCACTTAATTTTGCTAAATTCAGTGTACACATTCTGTGTGGGGAAAGGTACTTGGAAAAGCTTTTGTCTCCTTGAACATTATTGCCCATCAAGAAAACAGAGTCATTTTAGGGTATTTTGTTTTGTTTTGTTTTACAACAAGGACAGATATACTCCTGAGTGACAGTTAAATTTGCTGAAGGTATTAAATTGCTAATGCTAATGCATTTTACAATCTTCTGAGCTGATTTAATATATTAGGCTGCCACTCAAAGTTATAATAAACAATACCACACTCTTAGTTGAAAATCATTCTGTCAGATCTGAAGGCTTTCAGAAATGCCCACCTATGTTCAGAGTTTACAAATACACTCTCATTTCTCTGTGGGTTGCCCCATGGACCAATGACATAAATACTTCAATTTGCATCTCTTGTCTCAGGGTTTGGAACTAGTGTGAATCCTTAACAGACACCTGGTGGGAAATATGTAAGGCTGGAAAATAATTCTCCATTATAGAAGATAAGAATGTGGTTTCCATAAGAGAAACCCACTTAGAACTTATTATCAGCGATCTTCATGTACCTTTCCATGACTTCATTTGTGCTTCCCAGGTTTGGGAAGAGTACAATAGGCACAGTGACAAAAACTGAGAAAAGAAAATCAGTCCTACTTCCAAGCTGCAACAGGATTGAGATATGAATGAAAGAAAAAAAGTAATATACATATATTGCATGTAACATTTATATATAATACATATAATAAACAAGATGTAAAATGTATTCTACATTAAATAGTATATAAATAATTGGTATATACAACACATATATAGTCATAAAATCTCTTCTGAGGCAATGTTGGCTGCCTAGAGAAACTCTTTGCCCTATGTTCATTTCAATAATCATTACAATAATACTCCAATAACATTATAATTTAAAATTCTCAAAGTATTTCACATAAGCTTTCACACTTGATTTGCAAAATGAACATGGAAAGTAAAGAAGGAAACCATTTCCTTTCACAAAAGATTAACCAGAAATTTCAAAAGTTCAAAACATCAGAGAGATAGAAAACATTAGGCAGCTCATCTGTGTGGAGATGGATGGGGGTTCTGGGAGGAGGGAGAGGACAGGATGGAGGGACTGGGAGAGGGAGGAGAAATGACGACAATACAGTGTGTATGTGTACCAACCCCTAAGAGAAACATAGTCACTACATGTCTCCCACATATACTAATAAGAGGAAAACGTGATAAACAATGACATACACAGACATAAATAGCGATATTGCATAATAAATTGCATAATTGTACATGAATATGGATTCAAGATGCAATCAAATACTTCCTATTATTGGACAGAGTAGTTTTCCATCTATGAACTTAATTAAGGTTTTTCCAAAAGTCTGCACACAGTGAGGACAGAAAAAGAAAAAAGGCAAAGTTCCTGCCTCTAGCAAGACTGTATTCTGTGCAAATAAATAAAGTTTAAATACTCAGTCTCTGATATTGTACTGTATAATTATTAAGAAGAAAACTCAAGCAGAGTTGGAGATAAATATTTTGAACTGTGCCACATCAGATGAAGAGTTTCCACTTCTGGGAGACTGAGACAGGAGGACTGCAAGTTCGAGCTGCTGGGAAACTTACTGACTAGGTAAGATTCTATTTCACAGTGAAAAATTAAAAAACGGTGGGGAAGTAGCTCAGTCTGAAACACCAGGGTTCAATCTTTAATGCCATGAATACACACACACACACACACACACACACACACACACACACACACACCCCAAGAGTTTTCACTTCTCTGAAGAGAACAATGTTGAACAGAAATAAGAATAATGTCAAAGAACTGGGGCAATAAAACATTGGGCAGAAAAATCTCCATCAAGCTACAGAGGTGATAAAGTGGAATCTGGTCATATTGTTCACTGATGAATTTTTTTTTGAAGAATCTATTTTGAGAAAATGTAAACAAATCAAAGCAACATGCCAGATATTAAGGATTTCTTTCAAATTTTCAGGAACTGTCCTGAAATCAAATTGTCGATTAATTTACTACACTGTTGCATCCAATCTCCTATCTGTGCAAATGTTAACACTACCGCTGAAAACATGCTCTTTGATTCAGAGGAGTTCTCCAGGAAAGGCCAACTGGCTGCCTTCCAAAAGGCTCCCTAGGACTGCACTACTGACTCCTCTCAGGGCCCAAGCCAGTGCTGTAGGCTCAGCAATGCTTCTGTCAGCTCAGAATACACACTTGCAAGTACCTGAGCCTCTTGGTCTGAGGTGGAAGGGAGACTCACAGTCCCTCAACGTGCAATCCATGAATAAATTCAAAAGGACAATTTATTCGTGCACAATAAGATACTTAACTACTGAAATTAAATACTTTCAAATGCAGACAGTAGCTACAACTCCTTCCAACAAAGTACCTGACATTTAATATAACTTAATTAAATTATGAATAAGTACAATAGTACATTGTTAGAAAATGGACTATGTAGCTAGACACACCATGACCACAACGGATGCTTTGTAAACGTAGTTCAAAGCACAGACATTTGCCTTTGGAAAACTTGGATAAACCAACTCATGTAGTTATACAGCATGGATATTCTGACATCTGCAAAAGCTTGCAGAGTGTTAATTTATCCTTTAACTTTGCTGGAGTTGAACCAAATACACTGAGTAATGCTACCTGACTTTCCTACTCTCCTTTCTAAGAGTTTCCATTCAGAGGTTAAAGCCAAACCCTTCACTGTCTGTATTCTTCTTTCAGAATACAGAATATCCTTCCTTAATACTTTGTCTCTTTAAAGTCCAAAAGCCACAGTACCTCTTAAAGTGAACCTAGTACATCTTCTTTAATACAGCCTGTGCTGATTTAAAGTCACCTCCCATTCTCTCCCCTTCCCTCTCCTCCCCACTCTTTCTACCGGGGATCAAACTCACACTCTTACACTTTCAATGCAGACCTGGTGTTACTGAGCCAAATCTGGACCTGATGCTCTTCCTTTTAGGTTATCAGTGCTCCACTCTGCCAACTGGAAGGTTATAGAATAGCTTCTCAAAACCCTCATTCATGTAAGGCCCATACCTCGAGGCCATTCTTTCAGAGAGGTCCTGGAGTATTAAGTGAAATCCAATATCTGTTTATTTTCCCTTGCTATAACAAAATGCCTGAGGCTGGGAAACTGATAAAGAAAAGAGACATATTCTCATAGATTTGAAAGTTTAAGACCATGGCGCTGATGTACACTTGTTTCCGGAGAGGGTGATGTATGTTGTATCATACTGCAGATGATATTACTGAGGGAGCATTTGACTATACAAAAGATCACAGGGAAGATAGGAAGACAGAGACAACAGAAAGTGCAGGCTTGGTCTTCTATGACAAACCTCTTCAAAGAGACAAGCAGTAACCCATTAGAACTACCATGATCTCACCTGAGGGTAGCGCCACCAAGGAACTAAAACAAGCTCTACTTCTTATTGTAGTTCTCACATCACCACACTGCAAACCAGACTTTCACTCCAATGAGTCCTTAGAGGACACACTTAAATCACATGCAAATCATGACACCAACTTTTTTGAAGTATTTGTTTAAGAATGCCATTAAAGGCATTGAACCTGGGTAAAGTTAAGATTCACTGTATACTATATACAAGTGTATAATAGTCTGCCTGTTCAGCAAAAATTTTTGAAAAGGAGCTAGGGATTTAGCTCAGTGGCTCTAGTGTCTGCCTGGCAAGTAAGTGCAAGGTTCTGAATTCAATCCCCAGTACCACATACCACAATGTTGGGTGCGGTGGCTCACTCTTGTAATCCCACCATTAGGGAAACAGAGGCAGGAGTATTGCTGTGAGTTTGAGACTAGCCTGGGCCACACAGTGAAATCAGGACCATCGTCAACTACAAAGCAAGGCGCTATCTCAAAAAACTAAAAAAAAAAAAAAAAAAGACTTTTGAAAATAAGCTTTGCCATCATTGAAGATGTCCTATTCTAGTTTTAGAGGTTTAAAAAAGAAAAAAAGCTATATGTGACAATAGTTAAAATATCAGGTGTCATAGTAGCTCCCAATTCCCGTGAAAGAATGCTCCATATTCTTAATATTTACATTTTAAAGATTCATGGTTCAACTAACTTTCATATTATATAAGCATTGTGCTAGTTCTTGGTTTGAAAAGAGGATGAAAACAGTCTTTTTTGATCAAATGTAGGATTAACTCTGTTATTTTGTCTTCCAAAATTTTCCACAAGTTTGAGCAAACACTGTGCAAGCTCACCTGGCTGTTCACTGGCTCAAATGTTTTGTGAACATTTTCCTATGTGTGATCTTTCTTTCTTACTGCCTCTGCCTGGTGAACAACTTGTCTGCTTTTAAGTCCCAACCTTTCTGACTTACCCATAATAATTATCTCCATTGTTTTATCTCCTTAGATTGAGTGTTTGCAATATTCTAATATCCACTATGTGATAGTATAACTACTTGTGCATTATCAAATTCTAGATGACCTGAGGTCAAAGACAATTCTATCCTTACTAATGAATCCTCAGATTCTGATTCAGTACCTAAAATTCAATATAGGCAGAGCAAATGTTAGCTCAAAGAATTAATGAATATCTCACCAAAAATTGCTATAACTGTTAGAACAACAAAAAAAAGATCAAGTTGGGATAGGGTCAGTGGTGAGCTGGCAAATGTTTAACAACCAGCTGCCTAAGAAATCAAAATGCTATGACTTGTAGCATTTCTGCTTTTCATAGTGGAAATTTCACGGTGAGGCATCACCAAATATAGACTTTGGAAGTAGTAATACACCACAATAAAATGTCCACTATTTTCAAAAATACATATAAATAAAACCCAGAGCATAGGTTATGGAGAAAATATAGCAAAACTATTAGTATTGTTTTTAAATATAATATCAGCAATTCTAAATTTATATAATTACTCATATAATGGCCATGCTTAAGAACTGGCTTGCAAAATTCTTGAAAATCCTACAAGCAACTCTTTGGAGCTGATAAGAGCTGGTCCTATTACCACTTTAAACCAAGCACTCTAAGGTGAAGTGGATAAAATAGTAAGAATATGTATTGATAGAACAGCATTATGGATTGGGTCTGGATGTATTTCCAAAGCATCATGGAGTCAGAGGTAGCTGAATCTGGAAAGTATAGTGCTGAGATGCAGGGTGTGAGTGAGTACTCTAGCGCCACCTTAACCTTGGCAGTCTAGAAGGAATAAAAGAGGCACAAAGACTCAGTGAAGGTCCTTGACTCTGCTACTTTGTGCACACCATGGTGTTTATTATGGACTGAAATTTTTAAAAACTGTGAGCCAAATCAACCGCTTGACTTCTCACTTTGGGTGTCAGGTATTTTGTCTCAGCAATGAAAGAAAAATAAGTAACAGAAATTTGGTACCAGAGAAGTGAGGTCGTTGGGGTGACATTATTGGCCATGTGGCTCAAAAGGACTTCGAACTCGTTTGTGAGAAGGGGAAGACTTAGGAAAGATTTGGAGATCCTAGCTGCAGAAGCAGAGCTGGAAATCCTTAAGCTATACTGTATGGAGATTCTGGACACAGAACAGATGACAAGAAAGTTGGTAAAGACCAGGCTTGGGAGATCTGTTGGGAAGGACTGTATTAGGTGTTGGACTCTAGATGATGTGCTGTGATTTGGCAGAAACTTTCTCTGCATTTTTTTCAGGCTTGCAGACTTTGCCTGAGACTAAGATTAGGGGCAGTAGACTAATTAATCTTGCAGAAAAATTTCAAAGCAGTTGAATATTGAAGGAACAATATGGCGACAATTGGGATATTTCAGGCCTGTTGCAAAGGGCACAGGTAAGAATGAGGAGCCCACATTGGACAACTCTCTGTCTTCATACTGAGACTGAAGAAGAGTTTAAAAAATGTTCTTATCTTTACACAGGTCCTCCCTGGTGTGACAGAGTGAATAAGGTGGTGCAATGGCTCGATAACCTGTTTCATTATAAAGAAACCCAGAATAGAGTGAGTCTTGATAAAGGCTCAACATGTGAGGCAAAAGTATCACAGTGGGTGACTGCCTGTATTGACACAGGAACTGGAGAGGATGCTAAATGAACTTGGAGCACAGCAGTGCCGGCTCCAGTGCTCAGAGTCTATGTCACTGACAAGACAGGAATTTTAGCAAGGATACATATTACTCAAAAAGCTGTAGGTTCACTTGGCCAGGCTGGCACAGAGGCTGGTAAAGAAGGCACCACAGGAGTTAGATGTACTTCCGGAGAAACTATCAGGTGAGTTGGATTTGACACAAACATGTGTTCTACTGGAACCTTTCTGCAGGAGACAGGTGCTCCAATTTCTTTGACTTTGATGGTGATGAAACTCTTGCACATTTATCATCATTAATACTCCCTGATGTGCTTGGCTTGTTTGTTTTTAATCCAAGTGAGTATGTCCATCAGTAGATTCTTTGTCTTTTCATTCTTCTGTATAAAGTCTCTGCTCATTCCCTTTCCTATCACCTACATGGGATGATTTTCTCTGATGCATGAGTTGCTACTCTGAGAAGCCAACTGACCAACTGATGAACTAGAAAGTACTGGCAAAGACTGCTCAACTGTGTTGTGAATCTCAGAAAGTGAGACTCTTCTGTGATTTCTTTCTCTCTTGTACTCTCATGAGGAGAGGCTAAAATAGTGAGTTTCTGGATTCACGGCATCAAAATCCTTCACTCACTCACTCGAGAATTTTGAAACTAGGACCCTGAAGAATGACTAGAGAATACAAGTTGTCTTACTCCCGCAGAACACCACAGTCAAGGAGGTAGCACTGGTAGGATCTTATTGGCTTGCTTGGATTCTCTGGCCCTCTCTAATCCATGTCAGAATGGAAATTTTTCCAGAAGTGAAAGGTTTCTTTGCATCTTTCCAGATACTGTGTTCCAGCTTTCTAGAGGAGGTGGTTTGAGGTTCTTTGATGCATGATTTTTTCCCATTCCTTCACCCAAAACTGGTCCACTTACAGTTACCCCCTTGTCTGTCTGCATTAGAAAATTTTCCATTGTAATCATATCTAACTTGGCATTTATCTCCAATTTCACATTGTAAACCAGCAGCAAAAGAAAAATCACATTTTTTTGAATAATCTTTGACCAAATTTCATATTGCACACATTTCCACAGACTGCTGGGTTGAGTGACAGAAGAAACTTTCTAGACAAAGGAAGGCTACTAGACTTTCCAAAAGTTTAAATCTATTCACATCATTAGCAGTTGAATCTGACATTTCATTGTTGGCTTCATTAGTGACTTCAGAGATAACTAGTTCTATCATGATTTTACTAACATCAATTTAAACACTTTCTCATATAGCAACTCATGAAGAAGAGACTGACACATAGCAGAGATAGCATGATACTTTATGGAACAGATTATATTATAATGATTTCCATTGCAAAACACCAGAACACTTTTTAAGGAAAATTATTTTCAGATACATATGAAGGAGAAACATTTAATTATTTCAGTAAGACAATTGACTTGAATGGAGAATAAATGATCCACAAGAATACTAATTTTCATCGATTTCAATTCACTGGTTTATCCTTGGTACCAATACAAATTCTGGATACACACATAATGCTCATTAAATATTTGTTAAATGAATAAATGTTATTTAAAAAACACATTTTACAAGCCTCTTGGATGCAATGCTAAGGTAGCCTAAAGAGAACTCCTTTTGTGAGCTCTAAAGAGTAGGTAATGAAATCCATTCATACAATATTTATCTATAAGAAGAGTGATAAGAGTCTCTCCCAAAATAAAACTCCATAACCCCAAATGTGTGGTGCAGAAAGCAGCATTGCAGTTGCTAGACTTTCAAATCAATTTCAGGTTCTTCCCTGAAGAGAGTCACACAGATGACGTGCATTCTTTGATGATAATGCAATCAAAGCAAATTGTAGAGCCTCTAGCAGGACCCTAGAGCTACCTAACAGTACAATTTAAAGGGTAGGAGGAAGAGAGCCACAGGCTTAAACCACAGCAGTATCAATGATGTATAATTTTATAAGAGACATTGACCTGTGCTTCACAGTGGCATCCTTTATAGGGCTGGAACTATGGGCTTTGTGGAAATGCTCCTAAATCTCCTTTTGCAGTAAATGATCCCAGGCTTTGAAAATTCAGAGAACAGAAGGAAGGTTACTGAATCTAAGGATTAGCTTTGTTGGTGAGGATCACTAATAAGGTTAAAAAAAAGTATAGAATTGTAAAACTGGACCCTTGTATCCATTACCCAAGCTACCTGACTGAGACCCAAAAGCAATTACGTGACAGCCACCTCTCCTAAAAATTTAGTTCTGGAGAAAAAAAGGCCATTGCAAGAGAACAGCAGGTAGTTAAGAAAAGGGTTCTGTGGATGCTAAGCTTTGAGCCGCTTAATAGGTCTCTATGTAATAGGTCTAGACCTATATTTAACAGGTCTAGTTTCATTACCTGGAAAAAAGAACCTCATATTTTTGTTCAGAAGATAAAATAATATGATACATAAGAATTTAGCAATGTTTGTATATAGAAAGTAGTAAGCGTTAATTCTTGCTGTATATTTCTATTATTGCATCATTATTATTTAGCTAAATTAAGAACAGGAAACTGTTTAACTGCAACATAAAGGCTCTTTATAGGAGCATGCTAAAATACAAGGTAGTGAACCAGGAAAGAAATGCACAGGTGTACCATGCTAAACCATTTTCCTTTCATTTACATTTTACCTGCTATTATCAGCAAGAGTTCTAACTTTCCTGAAAAAGTTAGAATTTCTGTGTACTTCCCTATATTGATCTCTATGCCAGTACCAGTGAGTGGATTTATATAGAGAGAAAAAGCAAAACTTCAGTTTTACAGCATGTTAAATTTGAGATGCCTAACAGACTAGATTGAATGGAGGCAGGAATTGAGGAGAGTTACTAATGGAAATATGGATCTTGCAGTCCTTGGTGTCCAAATAAACAAGGCCTCTTGATCACCAGCAAAACAAATAATTTGGCAACCTCATTCTTCTTAGGCATTGATTGGTGTGAGAATGGAAAAGTACTTTTTTCTGCCTAGTGAGGCATCTAGGGAAGTCTTCGTGGAAGAGTTCTCCATCTCCCTTCAGACTATATATAGACAAATACATGTAAGGAAAGTGGCTTTGCCAGCTAATCTTTCCTCTACTCTCTAGCAGGATGCCTAAAGGCGAAGTCACCATTCCACATCCATGAAGAGCAAGGCTAATGCTGTAAACGCGGGGATATGCAAAGACAGGAAAAGCTAGTGTCACTGAATGCACCCTCGAGCAGCTTAACCAGTGACAGAAATCACCGACTTTAGGGGTTCTAAGTATGTGAGAATAACCTACCACGTGTTTAAACTACTTGAGGTTGAATTTTGTCTTCCTCATAGCCAATGTGCTAAGTAATGGATCTAACACAACCCGACAGAAAGCCGTTTTCCCTCAGCATGTGGGGAGCAGAGAAAGGTAAAATGGATCACAGGGCTGGCCAGCAGCCCATATGCAAAGTACCTGGGACTGCTCAGCAAAACACAGACGTGTCTTTCTTCGTGGCTCAGGGCCAATTTATCCGGTGAGAGTTGATAGCTATGTAGCACAGATGGGGAGCGAGAAGACAAGGGATACCGAAATCAGCAGCCTCCAATAATGGAAGCATGTCATTGAAAATATTTGACATTCCCTCTCTAGTCTGAGAAACTGATAAAATCCTAATTGTAAAAATGGCACGCCGTATTGCCAGTCCTTCGCTGCTTCTCGCATGCAGTCTGGCACATATGTCTTACTGCTCAGCACAGGCAGCAGAAGGAATGAACAAAAAGAAAAGAGCAATTTCCCCACCGTAAATTGGAAAGCCTGCCAACCGGCTAAGTGATCTGCCATCAATCACTGTTAAATTCTCTTTAGCTGCAGAAAATTCAAGGGCTAACTATTACTGAGAGATTTCACACAGTGACTAATGGTATATGACAAACACACTTAAAATCTGCATAGACCAGCGCCAGTTGAAAATGTAACATGAATGATAAATAATTTTAAAGAAATCCTAGCATGCAAAATAAGATATAATCTTTTCTGACATAAATTACACAGCAAAGATTATAGTTCTAGAAAGGCATTTGCAAACTGACCAAAACAAAGTCAAAAGTGTAATTCATTCAGAAGGCAAGTATATTTGATGCTTTTGCACACAAACAGATTTTGAAAGGGTTAGGCAGATAAGGTGTCAAACTGCGGTCATTGAAGTACAGCCAGAAAAAAATCCTAGGTCTCTGAACGCTTATAAATAGCCACCAATGTGAGCAATCTGGACAGACACAAATGCAGTAAGACAGCCTTTTAAATATTTGTTAAATGAATAACTGTTGTTTAAAAAAAAAAACACACATTTCATAGGCCTCTTGGATGCAATGCTGAGGTGGCCTAAAAAGAACTCTATGAAATATATCTATGATATCTTCACAGGTTTTCATGAGCATAATTAGAAAATGTTCCCCTTTTAAAATCAAGCTGAGGAGCAATTCACTTTTGAATTCTCCCTTCTCATCCAGACTGGCTGTTTGTCATCTCTTTCCTTCCTTTCCCCATCTTCAAATAAATGTTTTCTTTTAATTTGAAAAAAAAATCAAGCTGAATTATAAACCTCAAGGAAAATTATGGTTGGAAGATAAACACTAAATACAAAATGAGAAGTTTACGGTACTTTGATAAGCAAAAAACAACAACAACAAAAAACTAGCTCTGGATTCAGGCAGCTGGAGTGAGCCTCTATTTCCAAATTTACTGTATTTGTTTCCCTGTAATATCCTGGGATTAACATGACTAATCTCACGAAAACAGTTGGATCGAGCAAATATGATATTCAGTGGAAAGTTCATTATAAGCAGTAAAGGATTATCAATTTAATTCTATTATCCAATTTAAATTCAGGGGTTAATGAGTAGTTATGTGTCAGAAGAAAAACTGCTACAATGGCAAATAAGTAGAGTACCCTCAGTTTATCTTTTAAAAGGCAGAGCAACTTTCATAAAGTATTGAGATTGGCTATGAAAATGTGGATTATGCAAGTGAAATTATGCATCTGGAAGCTATATAAACAAGCACATGAAAAAAGTAATTTTTAAATCATGAAAACTGAATCTTGTTAATTCATTTCCTAAATATTAACACATTTATTCTTCAATTAAGTACCATTTTTGCAGGTGCACCAACATGAACTATTTTTCCTTGATTAGATTTTAATTGTTATTATCAACAAGAGTTGAAGATTTCTGACAAATATATCACCTTATTCCTAATGCTCAAATGGTAAGAAGCAATATACAATATCTCAAAAGAATGCCATTTGAATGGAGTTAAAGATCCCTAGTAATTCTGATAGCATAAACAGTAAAAATAAATCTTCTGATTAAAAAATTTAAGTAAAATATACAAAATTTTACATGTCTAAAGCCTTCTGTCCCTTACAATGGCTCCTGATAACGGATGTACCATCACTCATATTTCTTTTTGAAAAATGAGATCAAGCACTAACTTTTTTTTAAATTTCCCAATAAACTCAAAATATTGGCAGGGTAAGAATTCAAGTCTTTCCTTAATCTTCTAACCTGTACTTTTTCATATCAAACTCAGTAATTCTCAAAACAACTGCTCTAGTTTTCTACCTGAAAAATAGCACAAATTGGTAAAATATAATTTTGAACACTTTAAAATTCAGCTTTACTTAAGATCATCTAATTGAAAGTGGATTGACAAAATCATTTAAAAATTCACGTTAGTATGACTTGCACTGTGCATATGTTTCACAACTTTTTAAAAAGTCTATAAACTTAAAAGCACAGCATATAGATTTCTAGATTATTATTTAAGGAGAAAGACATGCTCGCATGCAGAATGTCCTATTAAGTAGAAGTAGGATAGGTCTACTGTGCTAACAACTGCTACATTTCAGTGGTTATACAAAGTTTATTTCTTGGTCACTTAAAGACAGAGATTCCAAAGAACCCTCCAGGAAGTCTCGCCCATGTGCTTTCTTGGTAAGTGAGTCTGCTCCTATTGTACACTTTCCCTACTGTGTGGCAGAAGAGGAGTGGACTGGGGTTGCAAATGCTGGTAACTAGGAGTTCCTAGAGACAACTTATTGGCCAGGATAGGATAGTAATATATTACTGTGGACTGAACCAAACTTGTGTGCTTAAGCACTAGCCCCTAACATGAAGGTATTTGTACAAGGGACTTTGGCAGGTAATTAGGTTCATAGCAAGTTATAAAGACGGAGCCCTCGGCACGGGTCAGTGCCCTTAGAAGAACAGAAAGCAGGGAGTTTGAGTGCTCCCTGTTCACTTCTTCCAACCTTGCTCTCTCCCTCTTAATCTCTCTTTCTTCATCTCACTCTGTACACATTACAGATTTCCAGAAGACACAGCTGTGTGTGAGCAGAAAAAGAGCCCTCCGCAGGACCTGACCCCAATGACTCTCAGATGTTGGACTTATAGGTCATTGACTTTCAGTCTCTAGAAGAGTACAATTTTTCTACTGAAGTTACCCAGTCTGTGATATCTCTTCAGAGCAGCACAAACTAACAGAAAATAAAGAATGCAATTCTCCAGGGTGTGGTGAAGGAGCAGAGGGACAGACACAAATAAAATCATCACAACGCCTATCACAGGGACATAGTATATGCTGCATTTCTACAGATTATCACACTGGCTCAAGACAATCTCTTTAAGACCCTTAGAACAGGAGTATCCTTCGCCACATATAACTCAGATTGTTCTTCACTCTTACAATCTGTCCAGTGTCTGAGTGTCACTGTCTCTATGAGGTTTGAAATCACCTCTAAAAACTAAACAGTGTGGTATTGACATAGTAATAGTGAAGGGCAAAAATGTGAGTAACAGTAGTTTGGGACACAGATATTACCTACAATGTTCAGAAAAAGACTCACTGAGGGGAAGAAAAAGAACTATAAGAATAATACATCAGCAAATTCGGATAGAAAGGAAAACAAAGTCAAAAAACAGAAATGTCGTAAACTAAACAAAAATCAAAGTGAATTAGAGAGCTCAACATAGAAACAGAAACATGAAACCTCCTGGAAAACAGGTTAAGTAAAACTCTTGGAGACATAGGTTTGGCAAAATACTTTATGAACAAAACCTCTATAACATGAGAAGTAGCAGAAGGAATCAACAAATGGGAACTCATTCTATTAAAAAGCTTCTGGAGAATAAAAGAAACCACTAGCAAAGCAAAAAGACAACCAACAATATGGGGAAAAGTCTTTACTAGCTCTTCCTTAGACAAAGGGCTAGTCTCTAGAATATATGAAGAGCTTTAAAAAAATCAGCCCACCTCTCAATTTAAAGGCCCATTTCAAAAATGGGCATCTGAAATTAACAGACACTTTTGAGAGGAAGAAGTAAAAGCAGCCAAGAATCATATGCAGAAATGCTCAACATCATTGGTCATTCGAGAGCTGTAGATGAAAACAACACTGAGATTTCATCTCACTCCACAAAGAATGGCTGCTATTGTGAAATTAACCAGAAACAAATGCTGGCAGAGAGGAAGGAATGTTTCTGCACTGGTAGTGGGAATGTAGACTGGTGCAGCTATTGTGGAGATTAGTGTGGAGATTCATCAAAAAACTAGAATTAGAGGTACCATTTGACAATCTTCTTGATATTCATTTGACATAAATGAACAAATATGACTTAAGGACCACTCAAAGGACAAATGTAGACCATTGCTCCATCATGTGCTAATTTCATGCCATGTATACAACTCAACTTTAATCACTGATAAAAAGAGAAGTATATTAATGTCTCAGTCAGCCAGGAGCTCATACTCTCAAGGACACATAACTACGGCACAGTATTACAAGCACTATGGCAGAGCTAAACACAGGCCTTATTACGCAAGGGTAAGAACATGGCTGCAGTGGAGGAAAGAGAGTAACTCTCATACACATTAAATCTAGGAGATGACAGGGCATGAATGGAGTCTTGCACATGCTGTCTCATTGCAATCCACACAATATAGGCATTTTCTTATAGGCAATGCACCCATCTCTCAAATCTCACTCAAGACTTGAGCTCCAAATTAGCCACTAACAACAAACAAGCAAACAAAACTGAAAGTCACACATATTGATAATGTTCATGCAAAATCAAAACCCTACAATGAGAATTTGACAATATCTAGTAAAATGAAATGTGCATTTATTCTTCGATTTAGAAGATCTCTGTCTAAAACTTCACCAAAAAAATATAGATAAAAATATTTTCAAAGTGTGTATAAGACCATTTACTTCAGTAATATTTCTGAAATCAAAAGACCAAAGAAATCTCCATCAAAGAGTATAGTTTATGTAAACTGTTCTATAATTACATACTGTAAAAGTGAAGAGGAAAATATAGAAAAACTTTCTACAAAATTTTGTCAAATGAAAACACTAAAAGAGCACTAAAAAGGGAATCTAATAATGCTATTTATTGGTGAGAATTTTTACGTACATAATTTAAATGGACATATAGCTCACAATATTAAATATGGTGTGCTTGTGGAATATGGCAGACCAAGGTCAGGATGGACTGGTCCACTTTTTTTTAAATAAAAATTGTTCATTAGATATCTCTGTGAACAGGAAATATATGATGCTTCAACTAAAATATCTTGCAAATAATCAAAAGTAAATGAAAAATAATAAATATATAACTCTATATCTTTAATTCAGCAATAGAAAAAGTTCTTCCAATGTTTGTTAAAAACAAAATTGTACAGAACTTTGTCTGGTGGAATACACTCTAAGGCAGAAAGATTTTTTTAAATGGCCAGGGAGTTAGCTCAGTAGTTCCAGCGCCTTGCAAGCACAAAGGCCCTTCTTGCAAGCACAAAGCCCCAGGTTCGATCTCCCAGGAACCACATACAATACTGGGCATGGAAACTCACACCCACAAGCAATCAGTACCACATACCACAGTGCCGGGCATGGTGGCTCAGGCCTGTAATCCCAGCACTCAGGAAGCAGAGGCAGGAGGACTGCTGTGATGTGAGTTTGAGGATGAGCTCAGGGCCAACCTGAACTACAAAGCAAGACCTTGTCTCAAAAAAAAAAATGATTTTAAAAAACCAAAACTTCAAAATTTTTTTGGTAATCATATGATAAACAGTCTTTGAGGTATTACAATTGTGATATTACTTTGTTGGGTCAAGAAAATGAACATTTATGCTGATGTAACTGAAAACTAGGTTTGCAAACAAGGAGAAAGTATATGTGCATATCCATGTAAGAAAAAAAAAAAGTAAAAAGCTCATAGCCTTGAAATTGGGTATAAAACTTCACTCTCAGCTCATGGTATGTTTTATCTAAGAACAGAATAGAATGTAAATTCTAACTCTGTTGCTCACAGGTTCTGGAACAATAAATAATTCAGTGGTCATGAGTATCTCTAAAACCTTAAAGTTTGCTCTGTATCATTTCTTACCAAAAAGAAGTCTTGCTTAAAGAAATAGCTGAGTCCAACTCTAAAAATAAGAAATACATAAAATAATCATGGATCAGAGGACAGAAGTTTTCTAAGAAAATTGGTTCATGTCTTGTCAACTTGCATAAAGTACCACTAGCCAAAAATATAGGACAATTTGAGCTTCAGTAAATTAATACACGCAATGGACTGGAGCATGTTGTGATGCGTAATACTTTTCTAAAAAGCTTATTGTTTTGAAGGATGATACAGAATAAAAATATTTTGAAAGTAATCTAGTGGAAAATGTTACTTATTTATCTTCCTTTTAAAAATAGCAAAAGTAAACAATATGCATATATGAATTAAAGACAAATCCATAAAGTTGTTCACTATACACTCCAAGATCTTTCAAGATCCAAGATTACATACTGCCACAATCACACAAGTGGTACAAAAAATAGACTCTGCGTCCTCCTCATATACTTCTGCTACATCTGCAAGTAAAGATTTCATTATCAACTTGAAGATTTCTCTCAGGGAGAATGGATGTTGCTGGAACCTCCTACATTGTTTTCTAAAATTGTTTTTAATATTCAAACTTTCTAAAATAGTGATAAAAATATACATGTAACAATAAAATGTAAACTCTTCTAGGAGAGGATAAAAATTAAAACTAATAGTGCCACTATGTTAATAACCAACTATCATATTAATAGTAAAAGATAAGACAAAGTAGGCCAGGGATTTAGCTCAGTGGTTCCAGCAACTGTCTTGCAAGCGCAAGGACCCAGGTTCGATCCCCAGTAACCACATAACAATACTGGGCGTGGAGACTCATCCCCAGCAGCAACCAGTACCACATACCACAGTGCCAGGCGTGGTGGCTCATGCCTGTAATCCCAGCACTTGGGAGGCAGAGGCAGGAGGATTGCTGTGCTGAGCGTTTGAGTCTGAGCTCAGGGCCAGCCTGAACTACAAAGTGAGACCCTGTCTAAAAGAAAATAAAAAAAGAACGTGAAATTGGTAGTGATCTTTTAAAACACAAGCTACCTAAAATTTTAAGCTTTTCTTCCCACAATTCTTGCCTAAGAAGACCATTTTATAGTTACAATGCAAATCGTATCTGTAATCTGCCTAAAGGAATTCAAGTAGTGTACAATGCAAGTGTAGAAATAGAAAAAGAAAACCAAGACCAGAGAGAAAAAAAAAAAAGTACGATATCCTAACTCTACAGATCACAGCTACTGTATGTGTATTTGGAGTTCCCTGAAAATCGAGGGGAAAGGAGAATGTAGTTGTTCTGATTAGACAGCAGGATACCCTAGTTTCTTAACGCTTTCTCCCCAAGTGAATTTTAAAGGCTATCTCTTAGGTAGAAGTTTTGAAGTAATACAAACATCAAAAATACTTCTTTCAGGATGTCAACACTTTTATACCTATCTCTTAATTTTAACTGAAATCATACACATATACACAGACAAACAGAAAAGGGTATTCACACGTAAATGCAAAGATTTATTTCTAAACCCTAGAGCTTGGGTAGGGCGGCTGACTCCTTTCCTTGCACAGTTTTCCCCTCCTGTCTCTTTCATTCTCTGAGCATGACTTACAACCTGTGTGAATGGATTATGAGTATCTTGTTCTCTATCTATACATTGCCTGAAAGTCTCTTTACAAATAGGCAGAGTTAAAAAGCAAGCAAATGGGGACCTTCCCACTGTACTTAGTAGAGGCAAAGGCTTCACTTCTTGTTTTTGAATGACCCTAGCAGAATTTTATTCAAGTCTCTGGGGCTGAGGAAGAAAAAAAGAAGAAAATTAATGAATGAAAATGAAACCAGAAAAGAAATGCCTGGAGCCTCAGAAAGTGCAGAGAACAAAGGAACAGCAAGGGCCGTGAATACTAATGAAGTCGCTACTACTCTGCTATCAGGAGTTATTCTTTCCTGTCCATTTAACCAAGGCCTCGAGTCACCTCCTCTGCCCTGGTGACAGAAACCCAATCTATTAAGCCTTCCCCAGAATTGAAGTGTTCAGTGACACTGGAAATTATGTTAGCAGCCATCTCAATTTGGCTTTTGTGTTATTAGAGTAGATCCATGCCCATTTTGAATGAACATATAAATATGCCACCACCAATGCTAAACTAGAAGTACCACCCTAGAATGTAAGAAATATTTTCCTATATTAATCCATAGACTTTGACTTCCTGGTGAGGCACAATACTTTTTTATAAGGACCATTATTTTATTACTTCCCTTACAATTACTCTGATACTTAGAAAGTGTGATTATTTATGCACTATCCTTCCTTTAGTTCTAAATATGAGCATAAGAGGTAAACATTTCCATTTTAAAGACTAGGGTAGTACACCAAGGTCGAGGGGGCAGTGCTGTTTGACCAAGTTCATGCAGTTCATAGCCACAGACCTGGGGCTGGGGAAGTAAATTCATTCCACCCAATCACAAAGGCTGAGCTCATAGTTAGTCAACAGATTCTCTAAGCTCTAAAAGACATACTACACTGTTAGTACTGGCAATTCAGATCCTTCCAGAGTAGAGCACTTTCCCACCTTGAGTAAGGACTTGGATTCAGCAGCAAACCCTGGTCGTGGGGCAGGGGAGAAAAGAAGTCCGTAAGTTTGAAAGAAACACAATAAAATGGAGTACTCAGCTCTCTTGACTATTAAGATAAGCCCAGGAGGCTGGCACAATGTTTACACAGAAGACAGCTATAACATAATGATGATAACAGCATTTGTAAATTTTATTATGAACTTAGCACTTATTGCTAGATATAAATGCTTAGAAATATTTTTAATCTAAGGATAGAACACTGATGTAGAAGGCCTGAGATTATACAGTTTACAAGTTCGGGGCTAGAATGATCATCATACCTCTAACTAAAACAATTGCAGGTATAATACACCTTAATTTAAATTATCTTCTCTTGAAACCAAGTATGTACTCTAAAATTTCTGTTTCAATGGTGTTTTCTTTGTGTTTTGCATGACACATGATTTCTATAACAGTAACTATTCATTCTTGTAGTAATTTTTAATGATGAAATCTGTCATAATGGCAGGTTTGTAAAAACTTTAAAATAGAAATATAATGTAGGGGGTGGGGTGGTAGAGTGGTTAGGGCTATGGGAAAAAATGAGAATTAAGTTGTGTCATATACAGGTACAAATTCTCATTGTTGAATGCAATCATGATATGTATATGTAATGTACCAATAAAGATTTCAATTAAAAAAGAATAGAAATATACATAAGGTATATGTCCCCACTACCATAGACGTAAGGTTGGAGGGGAGCAAAGATTCAAAGTCATTTTCCTGACGGTTTTGCTCTGAAATATCAGCTGAAATTTCACTGAAATCAAAGCTATGGACATTAATCGAGGATTTGTAATGCTATCTGACAAACAGCCAAAGAGAATTAAATGGGAAATTTTGAGATTTTTTTTTCCTATTTCAAGGACAAGACAGATAATACAAATAAGGCTCCCTTGAAAAGATACTGTTGATTATAGTACATAGTTATTCTGGTGCACTGCACTTCATATTTCTCCATTGGAATCTACCCAACCCTGTGTTTTTTCAGCAACTGTGTACTGAGTGCCTAATATTCTCAACAAGCAAACCCTTGTTGAGACAGAGAGAGAAAGGATAAGAGGAGGTGAAAGAGAGATTTCTACCTACGTGGGACTTATAATCCATAGGGACACCTATATTTGTGAATCAGTCCTATTACAAAATATGAAATGATTACCAAGAAAATGACAGAAAAGTAGAATGATACATGAAATGGTGGGACACTGTAAAAAGAGATTTACCCACACTGAAGGGAGTCAAGATAGGCTTTCCAAAGGAAATGCTTTTGAGGCTAGATAGGAAAGCGGACAAGGAGTGAACTCTATGAGAAAGGTATATTCTAGACAGAGGGAAGAATGTTTCTCAAAGGAGAAAATGCTTCTGAAAAGTTTGAGTCTGGTCAGAGGATGTGTGATGCATCAAAGGTCTGAGGCAAAGAACAGGGTGAGCAGTGCAAGAGGAAGCACTGAGCCCTCGTGGGACCACACGTGACCGCACTGTGGACCATGCTAAGGATTTGCTTTTGGCCCTCCAAGCGATGGATGCTGCAAGTAAGTTTTAAATTGACAATTAACTTACTGAGTTTGGATTTTGAAAGAATAATTTCAGTGACTGTGTGGGAAGTAGCCTGAAAGAGGGTGAGAACAAAAACAAGAATGGATAGGATGTAACTTCAGAAATGCAAGAGGTATGACAATTTTTCAAAAGAGATGCTCTGTCTTAGACCTGCATCCTCATTGACCTACATGGGACTTGTCATTTACTTGTACCCGATGACCTGTGTAATACTAACAACCATAATTGTGACAGTGTGATAGATGCAGTAACGGAGACATCCACCTGACGCAGCTGAGAAAGGACAGCAGTGGAGTAATCAGCTCTCACATATGGCACCATAGTTAAGGATTCAGCATCTACGATCAAGGGTGGACTTGCATCTTAACCCTGAGATCCTTACTGTGTGAACATTGCTTAAACTCATGACTTTTCTGAGTAGCTTCATTTTGCACATGATAGTATAGAATATCTGCTTCATAAGGTTGCTATAAAAGTCATGAAGGTTAAGTTACCTAATTAAAATCAAAGCGGCATATTTATCCATTAATGATCACTTTGTCTTATTTTGTTTCACTAATCATTATCTGTAATATTTTCTAGAAAGGGGAAGTAACTGATTTTGATGAATGAAGGAAACTTCAGCAAGTAGACAATAAAAATCATGTCTACAAAAAAGAGCAAAAAGAACTATTTGTAACTTATTGTTTGTTTTATATTAAATAATGCATATATTATTGTAAAGGTACCCTTTAACTTATGGTAGGATTACATTGCATTACACCCATGATAAGCTGAAAGTATCATAAGTTGTAACTTCATGTAATGCCTCTCAACTATTAAACATCAGAGCTTAGCCAATTCTACCTTAAACATGCTCAGAAATTATACATTAGTATATATTTGGGTAAAATCATTTAATACAAGTCTATTTCGGTTATTTAAAAGTGATGAGTATTTTATACAATTTACTGAATACCTATATAAAACATAATAAAACAAAACCAAGCAACAATTCAGTACCGTGGGGTTGAGTTGTTTCCCTGTTGCGATCCGGGGCTGACTTGGAACTGAACTGACTACTGACTCCCAGCATTGCAGTGAGCTTTGTAGGGCATTTCACTAGCTCAGGAAGGGAACAAAATTCAACATTTCAAGACCTGTTTCTATTGAATGTTTATGGATTTCCTACCACATAAAAGTGGAAAAATCATAAGGTTGAACCATCTTAGCATCAGGGACCATCTGTATAGCATTTGAAGAAATTAAACTGTAATAAGTTTTAAGTGGAATTTGCCACTCAGCTGTTAAGGCTCAGGACAAATTTGCAAAATTAAAAAATACCCCGGGGGCACACAAAGGTAACTGGCTGAAAGCCAAATCCGAGTCCAGGTTTGACATCTGTTCCCACGATTCCACCACTCAGATGAGTAGATTCTTAACTTTCCATCTGTGCCTGTCTTGTGCCCCAAGTGTCTTCAGCACTCCCAAAGTTCTCTCTCACGCCGCTAGGATTCTGCCCTGTGCTCCTGGTTGCTGAGACTCAGGACCAAAATTGTACCAAACACTTCCCATCATAACCTTTAGCACCTCAGCAAAACTCTTTTCTGGCCCACAATATTTTACATGTACATAGTGAGACAATCCAAAGCAAACTTACACCAGACAAGTGTAACACCTGTCCCCGTCTATCTGTCCATCCGTCCGTCTGTGTCCCCCCCCCCCATAAGCTAATGTCCTCAGGGCTGACACACACAAAGCGTGAGGGCAAAGTTTCTATCTCCGAAGTTAAGGAGAGGGCAATTCAATGCAAGCTTTTCCTTCATTGTGTGTTGGATGTCTAATTAGTTTGCATCTTCAGTCAGGTTGAAAGCTGAGGGAGAAGGAGGGCTTGTTCTACAACTCTACCTGTCCAGCACTGTAATTCCAAGAAATAAAATCTTTGTAGTAAAGAGTACCGCATAAGGGAGACATATTAAATGATTATGTTACATCACTAGTATAAAATTCTCTAGCTGTACTCATGGTCAAATAAAAAAAAAGGGCTTTTAAAAGATTCCTGTTGTTTCTTAAGGACCTAAATAGTTATTTATTGCAAACATAACAACTTCCAGTTGGAATTTGTGTCTTAACTCTCCCCACAGTTGCTGTAGTTAAAAGTGCTGCTTATTATTTGGAAGTGTGACTTCACTTGTAGTTCTGTCCTTTTTTTTTCATGTAAAGACTTCATAAAAGCTTAAGGGGCTAATATTTTTGGTGTGTCTGTGTGTATTAAATATTAATGGCAGTTTGTTCTGAGATTTCGCCTTCCCCTCAGAGCCTTTAAAAGCTGAATTATATCAAAACTTCTGACATTACACAAGAGGAGAAGCAATCTTCTCATAATGAAGTCATTTGTTCATCAGCCTTAAAATATTCAGTATCTGAGTTAAGCCTCCCCTTCCTCCCTCCTCTGCATGAGGCAAGAAAGCAGGAGATATGGAGACAACCTAGTCATGACTTAGCACCCACATTAGTAAGGTCTCCTCCTGACACCTGACTGTTCAGCAACATTATTTTTCCCTAAGAATAAGCATATATTTCATTGCTCAGTAGCAATTTGTAAGAGGAGCTTTTTATTTTAATATTGGAAACAGTAGATTGGGGTTGGGTACCTATGACATTGTCAGCTATGGTTTTGGATGGCCGGGATAGAGTATGAGGATGAAGTGCAAGGTGTGCCCATGTACCATGCCCTTCAGCTTTGGAAATGAGCTTTCTCTGTCCTAAACAAGTCAGAGGCTAGAATTATTACAATGAACTTCTGCAAATGCATAGGAATTTCCTGAAATTTACTTTGCTTTAAGGACTTTGCTCTGAGCTGGAAAAACAAATAGGGATAAAGCAATGACACTATACTCAGAAATCTACATGAAATGGAACAATGGATACAAACAATTTAACTTAGGAATAAAAAGGCTTATAAAACTGGAAATTCTAAGACTTATCTTTATAAAATAATCCCTCTGGCTTGGTAGTTCCGAGGAAAATGTTGGCTCAGAGTGAGCAGGGGCCTGACAGGAGGTTCCACCAGTCTGGCAGGGCATCTTCCCAGGTTTGAAGGGAAACCTGGCAATCAGCCCAAGGCTGGGCTGCCTCACTAGGGAGACATGAAATAAGCAAGCACTCTTTACTTATTTCTTTACAAAGAAAAATTAAGGAACTTTTTTAAAAAAAAACAAGAACATTGGAAAGTCCCAAATATCAATGTCTCCATGAAGAGTTCCTAGTTCATCCTATTTTCTTGAAAGAGAAGACTTCCTTAAACTCATACAGACAAATCAGGAGAAGTAATACTCACCAATAGGTCATACATTTTATCATACTCTACACCTTCCAAAGCATACATGCTGGCCATATTGATGTTAATGCTTTTAAAATCTAGATGTTGAAATTTAACACAGGCAGGTCAGATACTCAAGACCATGGATACAAATATTCTAAAATTTTAACCTCTGCTTTATTATGGTTAACCTAATTCAAGGAGAAAAAAATGAAAGATAAAATATACTTAAGATTTCTCAGTCTCTATCAATGAAGTGAAATAATACAATGAGGTATAAAATATGCTAGTGTTTTGCCAATGTATCATAAAGGTGAGGTAAATTTCTTAGTAAAATATTTTCTAGTCATTTAATAAGAAAATAGTCTTACTATACTCTATAGTGTTTCCATGCCTACTTTTTAAAAACTGTAGCCTTGTAGCCAGGGTTTTAGCTCAGTGGTTCCGGCACCTGTCTTGAAAGTGCAGGGACCCCGGTTCGATCCCCGGTAACCACATACAATACTGGGCGTGGAGACTCACGCCCAGCAGCAACCAGTACCACATACCACAGTGCCAGGCACGGTGGCTCACGCCTGTAATCCCAACACTTGGGAGGCAGAGTCAGGAGGATTGCTGTGATGTGAGTTTGAGGCTGAGCTCAGGGCCAGCCTGAACTACAAAGCGAAACCCTGTCTCAAAAAAAAAAAACCTAAAAAAAAACTGTAGTCTTAATCTTTAAATATTGGTACTAATTATGTTTCAGTTAGTCTATACTTAATGGCAATGGAATTTTCTGTATATGTGAATGGGTGAATGAGGAACCTTCCTCTAATGCAATATCTTAACATATATTTTGTTCATTAGACAGTGTTTATCATTAGACAGTGTTTATCAAACTCTTACTTTTTCTAGACTTCTAAGGGTCAGACATCATGACTAAATATGATTTATCCCCTAAGTACAAGTGTGTTTCAGTATTCTGAAACAGAAATAAAAGAGAAAAGTTAAATGTTTATATTATTAAATAAAGAGTAATACTAGATGAAATCCAATACCTATCGTGCATAGGTAAACAAATATTCTTAGCAAATATAGAATAAAATTTCATCAACTTGAAAAAGATTATTATGATTTGGGTCATAAGTATCCCCCACTTGCCCATACATTAAAGCTTGGTCCCCACCCTATTGTGTTCTGGGAAACTGGTGGAACCTTTAGCCAAATATGCCTAGTGGAAGAAAGTAAAGTCATTTGGGGTGCAATATAGTGGGGATTGTGGGACACTAGTCTCTTCCTCTTCCCTTCCCTCTTCTTGCCTGAAATTTCAATCTCTGCTTTAATACATACTATAAGTCTAATTCAAAGAGAAAAAACAAAAGGTACAACATATTTAACATGTCTCAGTCTCTCTCTTCATCAGTGAAGTGGAATAATTTGCTGATGTTTAATCCAATTCCATTCTCTCCCTCCACCACTACACTTATTGCCAACCATAAGGTCAGCAGCTTTGGCCCAGCACACACTTCCCAGCATGACGCTCTGCATCACCACAGGCCCAAAAGCTACACAACCAACGAACCCTGCACTCAAACTCCATTAACCAAGGTAAATCATTCCTCCTATGTGTTATCTCAGGAATACCAACTCAGCCACACAAGGTGAGCAAACACAATCATCTACAAAAATGACCATTATGGGTATCATACCCAACAGCTAACTATTTTATGGTTTTTCTCTAAAATTTAGAAGCAAGACAGGAATGTTCACTCTTAGAAGTTTTATTCAATATCCACTAGGTAATACAATAAATCAAGAAATAGGAATAAAGTACATACAGTGTAATAGAAAATAAAATACAGTTATATACATAAAACATTATTGAGAACTGTGAAAAACTTACTGGGACTTAGGACTTACTTACTTGGACTTGCAGATGTCTAACCTGCCCTGCAAGATACACTACTGAGATTATTGCAGACCCGGTGGGATTTTAAACTACAAGGATTACTGCACTAGGATTATCGGCCTTAAAATTTACTGGGTAATTAAAAAAAAAAAAAAGGAAACAAAGCTTAAGTATATAGGGAGTGAGGGTAGTAGAGTTGGTAAGGAATGGGAAAAAATGAGAATTAAGATGTGTCATATACTGGTACAAATTCTCAATGTTGAACGCGATGATTATGTGTATGTATAATGTACCAATAATGATTTGAAGTAAAAAAAAAAAAAAAAAAGACTTACTGGGATTTAAGGATATCTGCCCTGCCCTATGTAATCTTTAACTATAGGGATTATTGGGGGACCTCCCAGTTTTATGCATGCTAGGATTATGGGTGTGAAGGCTTGCTACCAAATAAAGGTGCAGCGAGTTTGGGTTATGGGCTCTTCCGCCTCCCTTTTTGTTGCCGCAGTTTTTGACCTTTGGCTGCCGCTGCTCAGAGCAGCAAGAGTCAGACCCTAGCTCAGCCTTTTTCTCAAGGTTCTGACTTTGTTGTTTGTTAGCTTTTAATCCCTTTGCTGTGGGACTCTCGGGGGATTCGAGTTTGCCTCAGGGTTCTGGCTGCGTCCTCTTCCCATTTCCCACAAAACATCATAATGCATATATAAAAACTGCTAGAGTTAAATTGCAGAACATAGTCTATACACAAATATCATTTGGTTTCTATGTATTAGAAGTATTTTCCGGCTCTATAGAGTAGCCTATCCTGGTCATGCCATAAATAGAATCATTTATGTCATTTTGTATGCCTGGTTTCTCTCACTTGTTTTCAAAGTTCTCCCGTGTTATAACATCTGTAAGTTCTCCATTTTTTCCTATGACCCAATAATATTCCCTTGCATGGGTATATCATATTGATCTCTTCTTTAGAGAATGAATATTTGAACTCCACTTCGTAGGTAGTATGAATATGAATGCTATGGATATTCACACACAAGTATACTGTGTGGGTATATGTTCTTATTTCTATTAGGTCAGTATCAGTCATATTGTAACTTTGGATTCAACTTTTTAAGAAGCTGCCAGACTCTCTTCCAAAATACTACTCATCTGAACATAAAATTATGTGGCTGCTTTATAAATATTCCCTATGAAAAAATTAGTATAAAACTTTCTAAAACTACCAATTATAAAACACACAAATTAGGCCTCGCTAAAATCAAAACCATTTGGTCTTCAAATCTAAATACTTAAAATGCTAGAATAAAAAAATCATTCTGTGGTGATATAAATCATATTAGGGGGTTATCAGGACTTTATGTGGGATGAATCTTTTCTGGGTGATGAGAATGTTCTCTGTCTTCACTGGGAAGATATGTATACCATTGGAAACAAAATGATTTACCTAACAATTAAAATTTGTAAATATTTTCTTCAATGAAAGTGCACCTCAATAAAATCTTTAGGTGAAAAGGGACTGTGAAGGAGTTTTTCCAGCCCAGGTACTGTGGGATGCAGAGTATAGAATTAAAACAGAAACATGGTTCTGCTAGAACTACAATGTAGTCTAATTGTATTATTATCGTCTGTGTTATATTTAATCCTCTCAAGAATCTTAAAAGAAAATTTTGACAAGAAGTGTGATCTGCTATTCAGAATTGAGTAAATAATGCCTCAGCTATTTAAAACAACAGTTCAAAATAATATGGTAGCATATGGCAGAGATTTAAGACCTGGCATATTTGTAACACCAAGAGATAACTTCTTAAAACCATAAAATGACAACATCTGTATTCATTACCTTTTCACCGCTGTCGTAAATTAGCTGAGAAATCAGTTTAAAAGGTGAAATTATTTATTAGAGCCTGTGAGTTCAGAGATGTCAGCCCCCATCCACCGGCTCTAGGACTTCTAAGCCTGTGATGAGGCAGAAACATCATGGCGGAAGGGTGTGGTGAAGAAAAACTGCTCACCTCCTGCAGACATCAAGCACAGAGGCCCAGAAAGAGCCGAAGAAGGGAGAGAAGGATCAGGGACAAGTTAGACCCTTCCAGGCACAACCCCAGTGACCTACTTGAGATGAACCTGCTGGTGAGGTTATCTCCCTAACAATCCAGTCACCTCGGCAGGTCCACAGTGTCACCCTGGGGATCAAGCCTTCAGACCATAGTTTTTAGGAGACACTTCCCCCCTTAACCATGGCAGCATCATTTCACAAGCACTGATGCAACACAAACAAAGACACCCTACACATGGCTGTAAGAGCATCACTGTTAGGAAGCAGCATCCCAGCCAGCCCTGCTTTCTTTCTAGTTTCCTTTCCCTTGGGAATGACTCAGAGGGAAGCAAAGTTATTAATCTTTGTTTTTTTTTCTTTCTGGCCATACTGTGTGTGATTTTGCTCCAACACATGTTCCTACTATAACAGGCTGCATAGGCCCAAGGCAACAGGATCAACCAGTCATGGACTAGAGCTTCAAAATTATGAAACAAAATAATCCTTTACCAGTTGTATGTGACTCTAGCATTTATTATAACAATAGCAAGCTAACATAATGTTCTTTGGAGAGTAAGTGTATGTATTTTTACTCAATATGATATAAGCCAGATCATTATATAAAAAGCTAATCTTACCTTTTAAAGAGATATATAGGAAACCTTAGCTATGCTATGACATTTCTCCACTCTTTCTATTCATGGAGAAGATCCAAAACAGTATATCTGTAAATAAAGAAACTATAAACAAAGCTGTAGATCATATGCACAAAATATTGATGTTGTTAATTCTGTAGACTACATTATGAAAAACAGTAAACTGGGCTGAGGATTTAGCTCTGTGGTTCCAGTACCTGTCTTGCAAGCACAAGGGCCCAGGATCAATCCCCGGAAACCACATACAACACTGGGCATGGAAACACAACCAGCAGCAATCAGTACCACATACCACAGCACAGGGCATGGTGGCTCACACCTGTAATCCCAGCACTCAGGAGGTAGAGGCAAGAGGATTTCTGTGATGTGAGTTCAAGGATGAGCTCAAGGCCAGCCTGAACTACAAAGCAAGACCTTGTCTCAAAAAAAAAAAAAAAGAGTAAACTGTATTTTTTTTTTCTTGTACTAAGGATTAAACCTAGGACCCTCTCACTCTGCTGCAGTGGTATATTCTTAGTCCTTTTTAAACTTATTTTTTGAGACAGGATCTTGTTAAATTGCTAAGTTGCCTGTGATAATTTCTACTATAAAACAACAAATATAGTTATATCTGTGGTGTCCCACCCTCTCCCAACCTACAGCCTATCTTCATTTCTCCCAGGCATTTGTGATCAATAGTGGTCTCTGAAATGCCACTCCCTGAAACACCAGCCTGGGCTCTGACCACAGTGGTGATATCCCAAGGCCCATGGAGCAGGAACAACAGAGGCTTTCCTTCACTCCAGCA
This sequence comes from Petromus typicus, assembly GCA_004026965.1. NCBI lineage: Eukaryota > Metazoa > Chordata > Mammalia > Rodentia > Petromuridae > Petromus > Petromus typicus. The sequence continues at coordinate 50,373 of PVIR01002739.1, forward strand.
GCTCGTGTATTTGTTCTTTTCCACATGTCTGAGCTAATGACTCCGCTGATCTGGAGCAGAGGATTACACTAAGCCACTCTTTGTAATACTCGCTTGACTGAGGATGAACTCAGGATGAAATGATGTTTGTAATGTTCTTTCAAGACTGCCAGCCACTGAATTTCTCAAATATTTATATCAGGAAACTGTTAGGTACAAAGCACATCCAGCACCAGTCTGTCTGTCTATCTGTCCATGTCTATCTTCTCTCTTGTCCCATACAGTTTTCAAAGGGTTCACAATTATAAGACAGGAGATGATATAGGTAAGCTATAATCCCACTCAGAGAGAGATCCGGAACCACATTCCAAGTGGTATGATATGTTAAGAAATAATCTGATCTCATTGGGTACCTTGCCATAGTTGGATGGCCTGGAGAAGCTATGATGATGCTATTATTCAAGCAAGGTATTTAGAAATGGGTCCAAAAAGAAGAGACAAAAATATCACCCAAAAATCAGTGAAAATGCAATGGCAATATCAACTATAGCAGTTTGAAGCTAGTGCCACTACGTAAATGTGAATTAGATCAATAAAATAAAAGTCAAATTTAATATTGAAAAAATTTCACTCCAGAAACCAGAGAATCATTTTGTTAAAGTGATCACGAATACTTTTTCCAGTTTGTCACTATTTCTTGTTTTCCAGCTCAGGCCCCAGTGCACACTCTGAATCTCAATAGCTCCAGAGGTCTCTGCACACAAAAGAGAATGATGGGCAATTTACAGCCAGAGAAACAAGCCGCTTGGGACACACTCACAGAGTGGCAATTCCAGGCATTGTTATTTTTGACCCTGTGGAAAGAAAGTCTAAGGACATCAGCGTAGGCATAGCCAATGCTTCCAGCTCAGAACGTGCGATGCAGTGTCTTCATAATGATCGGAGTCTCTTCATAATGATTGGGTCCCAGAGAGCCCATGATTCCTTGGATACTTAGGACAGCACCTAAGGCCAGGTCTGATAAACTGGGTTTTCTCTGTCCTGAGCATAGAGATCAGGGTTATGACAGATGACAGGTCCAATTGCTGTCAATACCAATAAAAGGATACATCTCATTTCCGTTACAATTAAAGGCAGTAGGTGTCTCTCTGTAACGCGGTATTGGATACGAACAAGAACAATAGCAAGGGTAAAATAAAGAATGTATACAAAAGTGAAGGAAATAGTTATCTGAAAAAAAGACTTCTGCATGGATTTCTGCTGGTAATTAATATATAATGAAAAAAATTTGCTTGCAAAAATCAAGTGTACTCAGCATTTTCCCTCAATAATGAAAATGACAGGTAATAGAATTCATATTAAGCACTATTAGTTGGATGAGTTCATAGGTAGTCGAGAGGGAATTGTTCTATAGAAAAGCACTAGATTCAGGTTTGAGTTACAATTGCCAGGGTGTAGATCATGTATTAGGAGAGAATAGGTCTGTAAGTACACAGCAACGGGACAGGTATAGATTCACAGGTCTTTCCTGGAGACCACTGCATTACTGCCCTTTCCACATAGAATGTGGCCTCTGTTGTCCTTTGGCCTGCTAAGAGGATGATGATGTACTTATTTTACCCCCTATTGTGTGCATGAACTGAATACCTGTCTGTGTATACGTGCACCTGTGAGTCATGGATGTATGCACTTGAGTGTATTGTGATGATGTAGCTATTGGGTGGGAGGGAAGAAGTAAGATAATCAGGCCTCTGATACAGTAAAGTGTACTGCTTTTTAACAGTCCTTCAACATACCATGTACTGACATATTTTTTTCCTTCCTTTGCCTCTCGCTACACCATCAGGTACCACCTTCGTCAAGCCAGTTTCCAGGTACCAGGGCTGAGAATGAGGTAAGATCAAGGCCCAGAATGGAGAAGATCCAAAATAGTATCCTGAACTCGAATTAATTTCTCAAGAAACAAAACTAAAAAAATTAGACTGTCACTAGATTTTATATTTGTCATTGCAGAAAAAAGCACAGATACTGAAGCCTACCGTTTTTACTTTCTCTATGTCTTTGGTCCTGTAGTTTCCTATGCTGGACACATGTCCCTTCTCCCCACTAGCTGACTTAGCTTTACTCATCACAGATGATGCACTCTATGGTTTTGCTGACTAATAAAATTCAAAGTCTCATTTGCACAAATGGCATTAGCACCACCCTCGCAGACAGAAAAGGCATTTCCAATATATTTTAATCATAGAAATTTAGAACTAGGAAAAAGCATGAAGAGTTAAGGTATCTTGTGCCATATGAGTTATTGAAAGACAACATTAAAAACTGCTGACCAAGAACAGCACATAGAACAACCAAAATTACTGATTTCACATGCTAGACTCTTGCTCTTCTCACATTTATTCTTCACAACCACACATTTGGAGAGTATCTCACTGATAACGGTACACAGTATAGTAAGCATTAGAAAATAGGGGGTGTGTGTAAGAAGAGAAGTAAGGGACAGAGCCTTGACCACATGAAGTTCAGTCCTCACATGAGAACATTCCTCTAACACTTTCATTACTCTATGGTGCATAAGAGCCACAGTCAATCACTTACTCCTTACTACAACTATTCTAGAAAAAAACCCTATGAGTACAGATATCACAACTGTAAGTGAAGTACTGGAGAAACACCCATGCCCATTCTGATCATAAAAATATTCACTATCCTTACATTCAAGAGGTTCTTGATGTTTTTATGAGTCATGAAGTGGCTATTTTTGCAAAAGTACCTATTATAGTATATCTACCTTGGAGGAGTCATATACTTTATGACCAGAGTTGTTCCCTGTGTAAAATAAAGACTATCAGTGTGATGCCTGCAGTATACAGAATAATTATCTCCAAAGATATCAATACACTAATTCCTGAATGTTCCTATAACCCACGAATGTTATAGATGTAACAAAGGAGATTTAAAGTTCAAAGTGAAACAGATTATTATAGGATGACTTTAAAACCCCCAGATCACCCTGGATTGAAGCAGGCTGACACAGTAATAATACCAAGTGTTCTTCAATATACAGGAGGAAGCCAGAAGGACCAGTGTCAAAGTGATGCCACATACAACTTGACCAGCCATTGCTTACTCTGAAAATGAAAAGGACCATGTGTAAAAGAATACAAGCAGCCTCTGAAGGAGAAAAACACTGGATACTCACTTAGCACCTCCAGAAGGAACACAGCCCTGGTGACAGCACTCCTAGATCTGTGCCTTCCAGAACTATCTGGTAACAAGTTTGCACTACATGATATCATCAAACGCATGGTAATTTATTGCAGCTGCAGTGAAAAACTAAGCATCCAGTGATCTTACAAGGTCCCACTGGCAGTGATCCCAAACCCAAACTTTCTGCCAGTCTGTCTCTCCTTGTCTTCCAGAAATCTTAGAAAACTTAACACATGCTAAACTGCTTTGTTGTAAATGTCTCTTTCACTTCTTTTTTTTTTCATTTTTTTAATCTTTATTGGTGCATTAAATATACACATCATGATTGCACTCCATAATGGGGATTTGTACCAGTATAAGACACAACTTCATTCTCATTTTTTCCCATAGCCCTACCCACCCTACCACCCCCCCATATACATAAAATTTGTTTCCTTACTTCTTTCACTTCTTGTCTCAGGTTAGGCCTCCTTTTTTGCTCTTCTCTTTCAATATTATTTATTCCATTAAAAATCAATAAAATCTGACTTGGTTCCTTTTAATTTGCCCTTTAACCTATAAACTTGATAAAATGATTAAGTCCATGAATGAAAATTTTAAAAAGATCAAATATCCCTTAGAGGAAGGAGTGTAAGAAGTCCGTATATCAGTATTTATTTACTTAGATACTTAATTATCATTATAATATTTTCTGATGAACTTGCTTTAAGGGATAATTATGACTCTTTCACTAGGATTATGTAAGGTTACTAGTAATTTATAAATAATTACTAAGAGTGATACAGATGCTAAAAATATAAATTAAGGATATTATTCATTTCAGCCCATATCCAATATATTGAAATCAATATTTTGAACCCTTATCAAAATTTATATTCATCATGCAAGATGTGCAGTAAGAAATAAAGAGGAAAACAGATATAAAGGAATCCAAAAGAACCATTCTAGTTTTGTAGATAATACATCTTGAATATACCTGAATTAGCCATTCAGTTGAATTTATCAAAATGCAGTATTCAGTTAAGCTGAAAACTAATCCTGTTTCAAACATGGCTCAGTGTGCATTAAAGAAAAAAGAAATGACTCCGAGTTTATGGAAACCCATCTGAATATGCATTCAATGTAAACTAATAGCAACTGGGGAAATAAAATGCTTTTGATGCAGACAGGCAAATGTTCTATAAAAAAAATTTCCATCCTTTTTAATAAAAGTATATTTTCTTTCTTGTAATACAGACATAACCAAGAAGTGTTAAAGAACTCATTGTAAAATATATTCTTGTAAAAGTCCATCAGGTTTTTAAAATCCCCTCTCTCATCATATGTGTGTGTTTTCATATCTACTCTGGGCAAATAATTTAGGTTGCATCAGTTTATTTTCAAGAAGTCATTTGAGACTCAAATTTTATTCCCTGTGATTTAAATACTTAGATGCAAACTGAACGTATATTTAACCCAGAATGTTCAAAGGCAATATATTTTATTTTAGGAAATAAAAAAAGAATGTGCTAGCAGTGCTCCTAACCACTCTCTTCACCTCAGCATAAGCTGGTTCTTTCTGAAGTCTCACACGATAAGTTTTGTTTACCTTTGAAATATATGGGAATGAAGCCAAGTAGAGTACATTCTTTGAATGTCTGGTTTCTTTCACATTACTATGTTTGAGAACAACCATCAAAATTTAAAAGACAATAAACTTTAAATATACAAAGCATTTAAATTACTTTTTTTTAATTTGGGTACAATTAAACAGTAGTTTTGTTTTCCAATCCTTCTCCCCTCTCTCGCTCTCTCTTTTTCTCCCCCACCTTGAACTTCCAGAACCTTCTTCACAGTAAGTTACATCACTCTTTTATTCTTTCCATTTTGGAAAAAAAAAAAAAAAAAGGGCCTCTCCTGCTAAGCTGTCCAAGTTTGATGACTCAAACTTGCTGTCCTCCTGCCTTAGCCTCCCAGAATATTAATGTGTGTGCCACCATGCTGACCTTGCTTGGAACTTACTAATTTTAGGTTGAATACTGTTCTTTTTTCACATGTGGTGGCACATGTTACACACAGAGAAGTATTTAGGACATGCCCATTCTAGATACAGTGTTTCCTGAGTTAGCCAAGCTTCCCCATTCCTATTACTATCATTTAATCTATTTCTGAAACGCAGAGGGCTGCAAGTTGAAAGACCTGTCATTTACTTTGAAGTTGTCTGATTTTTCAACTTGATTTTATTCAATATTTTTATAACAATACTACCAAGAGATATCATGTCCTTCTCAGTGGAGTATTTTAGGAGGCATCTCATGTTGGATTGTGACATTACAGGTGAAACGGATTTTAGACCCGTAGTGAAAGAGTCAGCCAGGTTTCTCCACTAGAAAATTCTGAATTAATAAACAATCTGGGAAGAGATTCTTTGTGACCACATGTAATACTGTTGTTCATCAAGCACTTATCTTTTAATATCATTGAAAATTTTTGCTTGAACTATACATTACTATATGAGTTGTACATAACTATAAAGGCTAAAAATGCTATCCTTTAAAGTTACTTTTATTGTCCTCCAGTCCTGAGTTCTAAAGCCAGCTTGTATCCGTAAGACTTTAGGATGCCCCGGGAGATCCATCTCTGTATCCCTATGTCCACTGGTCCCCTGCAGAGGGGGCAGCTCACATTCCCAGCCAAGGGGACATCTCCACAAAGAAGAAGAAAAAGGCAAGTTTGAAGCCTAGGCTGATACAAACAAATGAAAAGATTTTTTTTCTTCTGTCGACCTTATTCAGGATCCAGAGAAATAAGACCTTGCCAGTGAGGTTAATGATATGTTGTGTATCTTCTTACTTTAATTTATGGGGGTTTTTTTGCTACAGTGAAAATCATATTTTGATTTTTATTAATCCATATTTATAGTACATAATTGTTGCACTCCTCCTAGGGAATTGTCACATGTGCATAATGTACTTTACTTCTTTTTTTTAAATTCAACCTCATTCACTCCCTATTTATACCCTTGTCCATTTTCCTTTTCTGAAAGATCTATTTCCCAATATTATGCAGTTTTAATTTTAATTCATTGATATTTTGGGTTTCTTCTTTATGAGAAATTGTGTCTTTTAAGCAACTGTGGTTTAACATTATGGTCTTTAGCTATATCCGTTTTCCTATAAATGGCTCAAGTTTATGATTCATTATACTAGAAGTACTGGACTATATAGAAAGAACACATTTTCATAATCCACTCATTTATTAATGATAATATAAGCTGCTCCCAAGATTTAGCTATTATAAATTGTGCCACTAAGAATACGTTACCTTGAATTGTTATCTCAGATACCTTGTCCCAGATCTTACCTTTGATCCAAGGCCTTATCAGATTTGCTCTTTCTCCAGGAATGGGAGAAAAGTGCTTGATTCTGAAGACATATTTGTTCTCAATTCTGGAAATTCTCAATTTCTTTAGCAAGTTGTTCTTTCAAATCAACCCAGCAAAGAGTTGCTCATGACAATGGACTACTGAAAGCAGCTGGAGGTGGTAGGAAACCATCTGTCATCGCTATGTTGCATCTTCTGTTCACAGTGACCTTGGCCCCAGCTTGGTGTTAAGGCCTCTTGAGATTCTGCTGCTTTCTGGAACCAGTGCCTCAATTTTCACACTGAATCCAAATTTGGATACTAAACTCTTCAGGACTGATTTCTACACAGAAAGTTTTCTTTTGATAGTATAAGTAGTAAAACACGTTTGGTTGAAGGAGGATTTTCAGTGAATTTGGTGCTGATGCTCCTGTGATTCGTGGCTATTCTTCAATGTCTCCAGCTCATACACCCTAGAAGAGCGTCTTGTGGTCTCAAGGTTTCATTAGCAGAGCTCTGCCCCAGTCTTCACCTGCACAGTCGTGTGTGGGCATGAGGTGCCAAGGGGTACGGGGAGGCAGGATCCACTTTCTTGGGAATTTGCTGGAAAGTCACAGAAAGACTTGATAGATTCATGTGAAAATTGTCAATTTAGCAAGAACATAATTGAGAGACGGACACTCCGCTCTGCTCACTGATGCATGTGCAAGAGGAGACGCTGGCAGTAGCCTTGTGTGTTTATAATAATTTTGCTATTGCAGGGAAAGGGAGGCTGTCTACCAGGGAATTGCAGTAATTAGATGAGGAAAGTGATCGTTCCATAAAACTCAGCTAAACTGTTACAGCGGAGCAGAGAGAAATGAAGAATAAAGAGTATTTCCCAAATCAGAAAAGATTGTTTTATCGTCTATTTTACAAGCATAGTTAGGATGTTAAATTGGAAGCAAATCTAGCTGGAAAGCAGTAACGTACCAGATTTGGCCATCAAATTAATTCTGTTGTAATGGAATGTGAAATTTGACTGAAATGAAGAGGAATTGGATTTACACTGCCTGTGCCGGTGGCTTTCAATTATAACATAACATAATCCACATCCTTTTGTTAAACATAAAAATAAATGCTGAGCAAACAGAGGCAACTACTGAGCGAGAAACACAAAGAGGAGCTGCCAACACAGGGACTCCCAGGCTCTACCTGGGAGGTCATCTGAAACACGAGAGGATCAGACTAGGGTTTTCAAGTCCTTTACAGCTGTGCTGTAAATGACTGTAGCCACATATTTAGTTCTTAGGAAGAACCAGTGTGTCATGATGCACAGTGAACTATTAACCCTGGCAAATGTGAGCTTCTTTACCAATTCAATGGGTCAGGAACATCTCCAGTCATGAAGTCACTTCTGTCCCTTTGTTTTCTCCATGCTCTGTTAGAACCAGCTGTACTTGTTCTGATCTGACTTCTGGACTCAGAAGTAAATGACAGGGACTCAACATCTAGTCTCATGTGAGCTTCACTCCTTAAACGTGGTGTAAAATAAGAAAAGGGAGGGCCAGGGATTTACCTCAGTGGTTCCAGCACCTGCCTTGCAAGCACAAGGGCACTGGTTCAAATCCTAGTAACCACATACAACAATGCCAGGCATGGGCTCACGCCTGTAATCCCAGCACTCGTGAGGCAGAGGAAGGAGGGTTGCAGTGAGTTCAAGGCTGAGCTCAGGGCCAGCCTGAAATACAAAGTGAGACCCTGCCTCAAAAAAGGAAATGACTCCCAGCACTCGGGAGGCAGAGGCAGGAGGATTGCTGTGATGTGAGTTTGAGGCTGAGCTCAGGGCCAGCCTGAACCACAAAGCAAGACCCTGTCTCAAAAAACCTAAAAAAAAAAAAAAAAAAAAAAAAAAAAAAAGGAAATGACATCAGCTATGGGTTTTATTACAAACTTATCTCTGGAACATTAATTACTTTTAATTTTTACATCTTAAAACGATATTTTATTTTTTGTGAGAAAAGTTTTACACCTATTTAATGTAAGGAAAGAAAGAACATTTATAGGGGGGCCGGGGAGTTAGCTCAGTGGTTCCGGCGCCTGTCTCGCAAGCGCAAGGACA